>PVKE010003634.1:0-70470 GCA_004027555.1 Craseonycteris thonglongyai | reverse complement strand
GAGTGGGCACCAGATATATGGTGTTGGAGGGGGACCTGATTCTGGGAGCTGGGCGCATGATGTGATGCATGGGTGATATGATGTGGAGTTGTCCATTGGGAAACTGTCTGATTGTTGCCAACCAATGTCACCCCATTAAATTTAACAATAGAATATATATATATATATATATATATATATATATATATATATATATAAAAGAATTCGTCCACTTAGAATAATCTCTCCATCAATGCCCACTACCAGGCACTCTGGTGCCAGCAACAGAAACCCACATGAAGAGTAACTATGCATGAGAACCTCAACTCTAACATCTTACACCAGTGACACCAAGGATAAAACCATAACCTGAAAGCACCTATTCAGATTCCTGTGTAGTGTATGTTTAAAGACTTTGTCACCACCAGGGCAAGAGTGAGTTCCAGAACAGAGAGGAACCCATCTTACATTAAAAATGGAACAGAGAGCTGAGTGGAAATGCCAACCTTAAAGAGTCTTCCACTTCAATCATTAGGCTGTAAAACCCAAACCAACACATGCTGGAGGTGGGCAAACATCCTTTTGGGCTCCTGCGTGTTTGCCAGTGTTTCTCAAAGAAACTTGTGTGTGCTGTGAGCACTTGGGCAGGTTCCGCCAGCTCCCCAGAGCAGAGGTGGTGCATGGCGGGACGTCTGACGGCTCTACAGTTCGGAGTGCCCATATACAATCACAACAGCTGCTTATGCCCAGGCCTGGCAGCGTCAGGGCCAACGATCTCACTGCCAACTGCCGATGACACTGGTCACATCAAGTGAAACCAGTGACAAAGGAACAGATGTGCACCGTGTTGTGTGGTGCCCACAGCCTGGGGATGGGCACACAGAGCAGCAGGGTGTGAAGGTGACATCAACTCAATCAAATGGCCACTGTCTCGTCTGCTCCATGCAAAGTCTGTGCTCCCCCTACACACGTGAGTGCGTGCATGTGCACACTCTCACACACATACACATTGCTGCTTCACTTCTTCTGCTGGGATGTGCGGGGCTTTTAAGAGAAGCAAAAACTCCACACGTAACACTCTAAGGGCACACAGCGCGGTTGTGTTGCCAGGTTGTAATGGGCCAGACCTCTCCTGCCCACCATTGGCTCTATGTCAGGCAGAAGTGATGGCTCTTTGGCAAACTGCACTCCTAGAAAGAGTTTGTTAGGCCCGGAGAGGAAAATAATAATAATGATAAAATAACACAAAAGTAACATAAAATACAAACACTGCTCTAATGAGCTGCCATCATTTAAAATGTTGGAGAGTTCACCTAAAAGGTTAAAGCTCTAATTTCTCTTTCTTTCTATCCTTCCTTCTTTCTTTCTTTGTTTTGTTTTTGTGTTGTTGTTTTTGCATTGACATTTCTGAAATGCTGAATTAATTTTTTTATTAAATTTATGGGGGGGAGTGACATTGGTTAGTAAAATTACATAGGTTCTAGGTATACAATTCTACATTATATCGTTTATGTGTGGCATTGTGTGCTCACCACCCAGAGTCAGTTCTCTTTCCATCACCATAAATTTGATAACCCTCCCTCCTCCCCTCCCCTGCCCTTAGTTCAAGTAACCACTAAACTATTGACTGTGTCCATGAGTTTTTGTTTCTCTGTTGATTTCAGGTTTATGTCCCAAATATGAGTTAAGTCATATGGTTCTTTGTTTTTTCTGTATGGCTGATTTTACTTAGCATGATGATCTCAAGATCCATCCATGTTGTCTCCTTTCTTTTCATTTGGAAACTCCAGGTCTCTACTTCCCCATTGGGACCATTCGCTGGAGTTGCATGGTGGCTGCTCTCCCCTTTTCTCAGTCTTTATCTTGTTCCCACAGGTGGTTAGTATTCACTACACGAAGCAATCGCAACCATGCAAGACTACATATTTCATTTATAAGTGTGGTGTTGCATGATATCTACTGAAAAATACCTACCCTAAGGTGCCACAACATACTACAAGACATCTGCTGGTAAGCTCCTCACTTATTGACCAATTCGCTTAACGACCTAGTCATAGGGATGAAACTCGATCGTTAGGTGAGCAGTGCCCATACTCTGTCTCACCGGGGCTCTCCTGGTGCCACACAAGAACTTTCCTTTGCGAGGGGAGGGGGGATGAGAAACGGGGGCTCCCTTACGATGTGCATTTAGCAGGTCTGGGATGAGGTCTGAGAACCTAGATAACTTCTGAAATTGTCCAGGTAACATGTTGCAGAAAGACTGACAACCATTCATAACTGTGTCACAGGGGACGGACAGAAAGCCGTCTCCTCAGTGGCATGAATTCCTTGTGTTAAGATAACCTGCTGAAAATGAAGATACTCTCATTGGCCCTCACAGATAAGTTGCTACTTTTCCGTTGGTCTCCTTCACTGCCCAGGCAGCGGGAAGACCAAACTTTTCCACAAAGATCTGTCAAAACATTGTTCTTGTGACTATGCAGGTTGTTGGTATAATATGTTGGATGCATTGACCAGGCATATTTTAAAAATGGAGTTTTCCATGGTGTATTTTGTCTTCCAATGTACAGTCTGATGAGTGTTGACAACTCTGTGCTCCCAGAAAACCTCCACAATTAAGATGTGGAACATTTCTATCACTTCTGAATATGCTCTCTTCCCACTGTAACCAAGCCCCCACCTCCGCCCTTGGCCCCAGCAGCCACTGAAGTGCTTTCTGCCTGTGAATTAGGCTGTTCTAGAATCTGATGTACGCAGTAATGTACCTTTGGTATCCGGTTTCTTTGCTTAGCACAATATTTAAGCTTTATCCATAACATGAATTATTAATCAATTACATTATTTATTGTTTCTTCTGTTTCGAAAGTACCATATTTTGCCCTGTATAATACTCACTTTTTTGGCACAAATTTGTGAGGAAAAAATAAGAATGAGCATTATACATGGGTAGGACTAATTCTGTGTCTATATAAATTTTTAAAAATTCTTTTATGAGTTAAAATTGTAACTCTAGAAATCAGTAACAATATCTGTATGTAAAATAATACCCTGGAATATCATAATTTTTTTTTAAATTTAAAACAAATTTATACATACAGTTTTTTGTACCTTGTTTACTGTACTTGTGTTTTGTAATTATATGTGACATAAAATTTCTTGTACTATAACATGTTAAAAAAATAAATGCTAAAATTCCTTTATAATACAAAGAAAGAACCTGAATATAAACAACTAGAAATTTGAATTAAGAAACTAAAATGAAAGGTTTCTCCCCCTGAAAGTTTGGGCCAACAATGTGGGTGCACATTATACATGGCAAAATATGGTAAGTGCATGGGCTGTGGGGTATTTCTTCAGAAAGAGTGGTTCCAGGAGTGACCTGAAGGCGGATTACTGTGAACTGAGGGGGAAGAGAGAATGTGGAGACCAGTGGGGAGGCTGCCCGGAACTTGTCTAGGAAGGGGAGGAAGCAGGGACCAATCTGAGGTATCGGGAGTTTTCACGGAGGCAGGTGATCCCTGGAGCAGGGAGAATGTTGGAGAGATGGCTGACGTGAGCTATGGGACTTGGGCAGTGAGCAGAGAAAGGGAAATGCAGGAGCCAAAGACAACCATCATCAGTTCAAACATTTTAGTTTAAAAAATATGTCCCCGAATTCTGTGATGTGCCTCCTCCCTTCAAGGGTCAGAGTGGAACTCCCTCCCTCCGACCCCTGCCCCTTCAGTGTGGGCTGGATTTCGAGACTCGGGTGGTAAGGAAGAGAAAACGGAGAAAGTGATGGCTTCAGACTTTGGACATTATTCCTTAAAGATACTGTGGCTTCCGTCTTGGCTTCCCTCTTTGGGATCAGGGAACTCCTAACATGGAGTAGAGTAAAGGGACGATTCAGCAGAGACATTTAGGACAGGCAGGACTTAGGACGACATGGAGGCAGAGGGCCAGGCATATCTTATGGCCTGGAGGTGACAGGACATGCCCCACTTAAGGAACTCTGTGAGGTTCCCTCTGGAGAAGTCTGAATTGCACTTTCTTCATCCAGGCCTACCTGTATGCATTTATTTCTGTTGGTTGTCTCAGTTACTCTCAGATTCACAATGCATTAATGACCTGGAACTGATACGGATGAATATAAAATATTATGGCTTAACTGGCTTGGTGGGTTGCTAGTACATCTGCATAAAACAACTTCATGCATAAAATTATTGAATGGGAAGAGATGTTCTTAAAACAACATGTATAAGTGACCATACAAGTCCCTAGGTGAGGACGGCCTATAATCTCATCCTCCTGAGTTTACTGTGATGGGGGAGGTGGGTGGTGACAGAAGATATACTGTTATAGGCACATTTCAATAGTAAAATCTGTACACATTCAAGTCTCAAGTTAATGCTCATTTCACATCCTTTGGAGTCAAAGAATCTACCCTGATCTGGCCGGGAAATTTGAACTAGTCTAGACCACACAGAGCAGCATAATTTGGCAGGCGTGTTTACATGTGGGCATTAAGCCATCCTGACTATTCACATTTTCATGTAAATACTGGTGAGAATGAATTAATTCCTGCTGTGATTGACAGTTTCCAACACGGCAGACACAGTACAGTGTAATTACGATTTGGGGCCCCAGAGACCACAGCCTGCCTGAGGTACTGAGCTCTGTCTGACACGAGACACAGGGAGAAACACTGAACAGATGGTTTTGAGTCTCATCTGTCCTTCCTTTGAGAAGTGGAGATCATCCTAGGAGCTTACAGAACCGCATGGTGGTGCTTCATTGAGGCACCGTGGGGACACTTTTGAACATATGTGGCAGCCACTCATAGTGGAAGAAGGTGTTAACAGTATATCTTAGAAAGGAACTCTTGAGCATGGAGTCGCTAATTCAGTGGTGTCCGAGAGAACATTCCATGTTGATGGGGATGCTCACTGCTCTATCCAGTCCAGTGGCCACTAGATTCATGTGGCTTTTGGATACTTGAAAAGTGGCTGGTGAGATGAAGAAACTTTCATTTTTATTCAGTTTTAATTCATTTCAATTTCAGTAGTAACAAGTGGCTAGTGGTTACAGTATTGGACAGTGCTGCTCTCGGGACTGGGTAGAAGGGTGTGATTCTTTGAAACCGTGAGCTTCCTTAAAGAATGAAGATGTATCTTATTTGACCGTCACTCTGTCCCTCAGCACAGTACCTTACACATAGGAAGCTTTCAATAAATGTGTGACAGACGCCCCGTAGCCAGAAGAGGACTGACTTTATAATACAGAAGGCAGACTGTGTAGGCAATATTTCTCAAAAGGTATTTCAAAGCTTAAGACCCATAAAAATGCTCTGGAAAGAAAGGTTTCCCTGAGCAAATAATGTATCTGCAAGTTCTGTGCTTTCTTTGGATAGTTAGGATGCCCATTCAGGTATTAAACTGGAATACCTTTATTAACTCACTGTTTCCCATAGTGATCTGATCATGGAACCCCTTTCACATACTACCTTTTGAAATCCCTTAGAACTAGTAGATTCTGGGGGAAAAGACTTTGGGACATGCTGCAGTAATAGGGTAGGAGGAAAACTTGCAGTTGACTCAAAAACTAGGGATCTGTTTTTCAGCACATCATCAGCAAGTAATAAATGTTTACTGAATTATTAAGAAATGACTCACTTCTAGTCAAAATCAGAGGCAGTCTATGAATCATTCCTACTCAGCAGAGGTAAAGAGAGAGGCAGTATGTGATGTGTAAGTCTAGGCATTCTTAGGCAGGCTTGATGGACATGCCTACAGAGCTAGAAGATCATGTGACCTGTAAGAATTAGAAGTACGCAATAGCCAACTGGAACAGAGAAAATAAGAGTTATGGAAAGATATTGATAGTTTTTAAGATTCTGTGTTTTAAAATTTAAACCAAGCAGCCAAAAACTGAGAATTCATTGTGATCAGACATGTTTGGAACAGAAAACTTGAAAAGCCCAAGTTGGTCTATGCAAAAAAAGAAGTATTACCCATAATTTCACTAACAGAGAACCACTCCTAACACTTTCTGTCTTATTTCCTTTCTCACCTATGGTTGGATGATTCTAACACACAATACTAACAGGTAGATAGGTATAGGATTAGAATGCTTTTCCAATACAGTTTTAAATCTTGTTTTTAATTACTTAATATTATGTGCTGACAATTTCCCCATGGGTATTGTCTTCAACTCAAATTAATCATATTTTGGGCCCCAAGATAAACCAGACTACACATATCATCCTGACTTGATAAACAAATAAAAATAAGAACCAAAAAATGAAAACCACTCACCACCGTCGGAACCAGAAGCAGAAGTTCTCTGGACATTGGCAAAGGATGAATCAATGGAACTGACAAAGGCTTGTGGCTGATTCTGTCACATTCCCAGTAACCAGCGTGATGAGTTCATTGAAAACAATCCCACATTTCTTCGCTATTTTTCAAACTGCCACTGTGGAATATGTCTGCCAAGGCTCCTAACGCGGTCATTGACGGGCTATCCCATTCATCTGTGGGCATTTGGATTGCCCTGAACAACCACCACCAGCTGATGCCACGCTGAAGACACACACACACACACACACACACACACACACACACACACACACACCATCTAAATGGACAAAGTCCCATGAATGCAATCCCCAGCTACTCACTCTCTGTGCCAGGTACACCCCCTTGGCTGGCTAGGCAGCCTTTAATTCATGAAGCAAAGACCATGAATGAAATGTCACCTTGAATGAAAGACGTCAAGGCTGGTGAAAGGCTATGTCAAAGACCATAATCTCAGCAAGACAAGCTGGGGGAACTCCAGATACGATCTCTTGCCCGGATGGAGGAACTGAGGCCCAGAGCCATGACATGCCTCACTCGGGGCCAGATGTTAGCGGTAGCATAACAGTGGGAACGTCATTGGAAAAGGCCAAACGTCCGGGCCTGTGGGCTGATGCTCTCTCTTCTTCCATATCCATGTCCGAGCTATTTGGCTGCATGACCGTGAGCCCACTTGACAGAAGCAGCTGCTCAGAGGCCTGTGCACGGATGATGTTTCGAAAGCAAACGTTCTTTCCAAAGTTCCACAATCGCCCTGCATTGCAGGCTATTCTGGGGAGCAGCATGGCTCATGTGAGACGCTCTGCTGCCTTTCATGGCCCTGGCCTGATCGTGTATTTACAGGTTGACCTTGACTATGGCACTCATCCGAGTGTCCCCAAGGGAGGTGCCAGTGTGACCTGGTCACCTCGTAGGGAAGCACAAGGTCAGACATGCTTGGACCTACATGGCCTGTGCTGGGCCTTTATGAGAGAAGGCTTTCCAAATCTTTGGCATTCAGACTGTTTTCCTTCCATCTGGTCCTAAGGTGCCCCCTTTTAAAGCACTGGTTTTGGCACTAAAGGCTGAAATCATTTGGTACATGAACCTCAATCACAAAACCAAGAGGCACTGCCTACAAACTAGGAGTAGAGGGGGAGTTTTGGGGTGAAAGAAAGGGAAAAGAGTCACAAGGAATGAAGAGGAACATGCTTTAAATATTGAGAGGTGGCCCACAACACCTGTTTGAAATAATGGTAACATGTTATTAATAGATGAAATAATATAAGGTGTGGCCAAAAGATATAGTGAATGTTTAAATTAAAAAATGTGTAACTGTAAAAGACACATTATTGGGAAGCTGGGATGCCTCAGTGGGTTAAGCGCTTGCTTTGCAGCTCCACAGCCCAAGGATCGAATCCCGGCCCCGGCCCATGCGGACCCATATGCTGAACTGGGTTGTGCCCCCAGTTCAGTTCTTGCCGGGACCTATGCCAGAGGCTCCCGGCCCAGTTCTTGCCCTGCGCAGCCCCACAACCACCTGTGGAGTGAAACTATATGGAAAACGAATGCTGTCAACTATGGAGACTGCTCTGGGCCCTCCTCATTCTCTGTCTCTCTCTGTCAAAAAACAATAAAAATAAATCTAATAAAAAAAAAGACACATTATCATTAATCCCCCTCACTTTGAACAATTGTCTTTTACTGTCATACATTTTTTTTTAAATTTAAACATTCACTGTATTTTTGGATCACACCTGAATCGATTCAGGTCACACATAGCTTTGGGTATGGCCATTTCTGTCAAATAAAACTGACAGTGTGTCCTCATCCACCTCATTCGCCAGACCTGGCACCGTGAAACTTTTGGCTCTTCCCCAAAGTCAAAATGACCATGAAACGTAAACATTTTGAATCGATTCAGGACATCAAGGCAGTCAACACAGTGCAACTTAAGACGCTCGCGTAAGAGGACTTCCAGAATTGCTTCAGAAAGTGGCAAGAACGGTGGACTAAGTGTGTTCAAAGAGAGAGGGAGTATTTTGAGGGGGGTTCAGGACAATCTGTCTTTTACTCTAATTATTATTATTTTTTTTAATGTAAACATTCACTGTATCTTTTGATCACACTTCATAGATGTAAAGGTTTTAATAGAACACATGAAACTCAAGAAATGGAGCCGGGTCCCTTTTCCTCTGTGAAGTCCTCCCATAGGAGTTTCACTTCCTCCACCTCCCTCTCTGTGTCTTCTCTCTTCCGCATCCGGGCAGCAGCGGTGGGTGTGGTTGCGGCCAGGGCAGAGGCAAAGCTCAAAAACTAGAGACACATTACTGAGATAAACAGTGTCATACAAACCATGGGTCACTCCCACGAATCCTGACCTTCATGAGATGCCAAGGAGGGGTAACAATAGAGAAAAAAGAGATGAGAGAAGCCAGAGGCAGTTACATTGGGTGGCCTACTCAAAACCAGGCCAGCTTCTTCACTGGACGGCTTCTCAAGGCCTATGTCTGCAATTGTACGGTGCGCGTCTTCGAGGGTGGAGATGGCGCAGCCTTTTGTGAACTCATTCAACCCAGGAAAAGCAGCCCGTTTCCACGGAGTACTCCTTATTCAGGAGCGGCATTTCGAGAAACACTCTTGGCCAACTCTGAGCCTTAGATGTTTCTTCTTTGCTTTGCTTTCCTACCTCACTGAGCAACCAACCGCTAATCTCAGAAAAGGAGAATCGAGGAGGTGCTAAACACAGCAAGGGTCACATCTGAGAGGAATTGCTCTCTGGAGTCTTGCCTCTCAGGATATGGTCTGGGAAGCAGGGGAGACATCGCCCTGGGGCAAAGTGGCCACACCCAAGTCCTGCCCCAGGCCCAGGTGCAATGAATAAAAAGCCTGATTCCAGGCAAGGTGGGTGACTCGTGGGCATGTCAGAGTTTGAGGTGCCTACTGAGCATGCTCAGTACTAGGCATGACCCACAGGAGTGCTGATGTCAGTGTGTCTGTGGTGAGGCCCAAGTGTGCACGGGTTAAAACACCACCTCCAGGGGATTCTGACACAGCTGGTGCAAGGACCTCCTCCTCAGACTTAAAGAGCTCCTACAGCCCAGGGGTCCTGCAATAAGGGAACAGAACAGCCCTGTGGTGGCATGTGGTTTCACAGTAGCACCCCAAAAGGCATGTGATGGTATAATCACCTTCACTGGCAGACCAACGGAAATGCAGCCGGGACAGAGAAGGTGAAGGTTCTAGACCAAGGTCACCCAAGGGTGAGCAGGTGCATGAGGGTAAATAACATCTTTCTTTCCTTCCTCCCAGCTCTCCAACCCCTCTCCCCTCCTCCCCAATCGGCGATTTATTCTCCAGCCGCTGCTTTGCTAACAGCCTTCTCTCAGGTTGCTTCTGCTTCAGGGAGGCCAGCCAAACACCACTGGTGGCTGACACTTGCTAATGATCCTTCTGACTGGCTCGTTTCTGGCAGGTGATTCACAGGCCAACGGCCCACAGCAGTCTGCTTATTCCGTCAGGGGCCTGGCTCATTTTCCAGTTGCCATCCGCACTTGGACCCCTTTCCTTCCACTGTGAACTTGCTCGAATCGAGTCATCTGTGGCGGTGGACTTCCATGAGCAATGGCTGGCGCGTCACGACTGGTCTGCACGTCAGTTCTGCAGCCTCCCCTCCCCGTTGGAGACCAAAGGGCATGGCACGTGTCTCCCTGGGCTTCGCAGGCTGTTGCTGACCAGCGGGTCCCGACGGGGGCCACGGGGCAAGCCTTGTGGGCGGGTGGCGGCCTGGCCTTCCTCAGTGCACTGGCCAGCTTGTGACCTGTTCCCAGAGTCTGATTCTGAAGTGATTTTCCCATGCACGGGCCTGCGAGGGGAACCAAGCAGCTCGGTTCCCCAGGGATTGGGTGTTCCCAGGATGTGAGACTTTTAGTGCGAACTCCTAGGAGGGTTAGTCACCTTGCGGCTGACACACCATGACACAGGCAGTATGGCAACATCTACCATTCCCTGAGGGGTCTAGCTGGAATCTGGAACAAAGAAACACCTGGGGGGTGGGGTCCTAGCTTTGTCAGGCCCGAGATTGATGCTGCATCTCTTCACTGCTCTGCACTTTATTCTGTTTTCATTTTTTCTTTTTTTAAGGTTTATTTTACCCCCCACCCCCACCCCCCTCATGTGTTTAGCATTCATTATGTATTCCACAACACGGGGCAATGCCAGCTCCTGTCTTATACACTCCCAGCCCTCCAAGCCGGAGACGCTGTGACAAGGATACAGCTCTCTCTGCTACAGGGCCACACAGGGGGTCAGGGAGATGGCAAAAGGCCACCTAGGGAAGGAAGTACTAGGGTACCTCTGCTTAGTTACCATGCCAGCTACTTTACATTCCTATGATGTCATAACTAACATTTCTTAAGTACTTACCATGTGGCTAACCCATCTGACTTAAAAAAAATTCTATTATACTCAGGTTTTAAAGGAGGTTTTGAAAAGCCAACTATCTCATTCAAGATTGCAGGCGAGGGGAAACCGGGGTGGCTCAGTGGGTTAAGCGCTCACTTTGCAGCGCCGGGGACCGAGGATTGTATCCTGGCTCCGGCCCATGCGGACTCATATGCTGAACTAGGGAGTTCCCCCAGCTCAGCTCTCTCTCTCTGTCTCTGTATCTCTCGCTCTGTCTGTCAAATAAATAAATAAATAAAAACTTTTTTAAAACAAGATTGTAGGCGAGTAAAGGAAGGGCTTAGGGTTTGAACCCACAGCAGTAGAGCCTTATCTCCAACACTGTCTGAGATTGAATCTCTACCCTTGTGGGGGCTGGACCCCCAACACAACCAGTGTGCTGCTGGACACTCAGTCACCACGAGACACCAAAGCAGTAAGGTGGGCTCTGGAGCAGAGGAGTGGAGAAGCATGGTGGAGAAGCCATGAGGTGGAGTCCCGGATTTCACACTGGAAGCCCAAGGCATGCCATCAGGCATGTCCCCATGGAGGCCTGGGAACTCTGGGAATTCTGGTTCTAAGGGAAACTGGCTGGACACATGCTGCCCTCTGGCTTGTAGCAGCATTAGAGTCTAAAGAATGCACAAGTAGAATCTGAAGCCAAATGCCCGACTTCTTTCTCATCCTTCAAGGGCTGAAGATGAATCACAGTCATGACTTTACATTTTTTTTAGAGTGTGTTTGTAAGTTCTCTGAAGGATATCCTCCTTCTGCACTGAGAACATCTGAGCACCTTGCTGTGCACACAGAGGGTGCTTGATTTGTGCAAATCAAATGAAAATGTGTTGGCTGATTTTATTATGTGCATTGCAACTAGACTTAGGAGGTAGGCATTCTAGCGGTAGCAACTATTGAACGTGCTCATTTCAGTAATAACTCACAGGTACAGTATACTCAGTGGACACTGGATGATGCCACATGCCCAGAGCCTGACATTACACAGTTATTGTCCTCAGACACATTCTCAAGGTCTTCTTCTTTTACTTTATAGGCTTTGCTTTGTGTAAAATAAATACACGATTTCAGACACGTAAGCATTAAAAACACTTCTGAGTAATATGGGAAAGCATTAAAACTAGTCTTCCTGTAACAATCAGCAACAAAACATAAATGTAGGAAGGGTACTGCTTCAAACAAGACTTAAATAGAAACTTCTAGAAAAAATTAATCAATACCCTTCCTGCTCACATCCAACGTTAATTCCTGGTGAATCCAATTGTAGCTCTCACCCCAAAGAGGCTCTTATCTAGAATTAAGGATTTGAGGGGTCCTTCTGTAATTCTGAGAATTCAAGCAGCTCCTGGCACGGCCAGGGGTTAGAGTCCCTGTGTCCCTTCTGCAGAAAATACCAGCTGTCTTATGACAAAGAAACGCTTTCTCAGTTTGCTGACTTCCCCTCAGCATTGTGCTACAATGGCCTTTATGTTTCTGTGTGTTATGAAGAAACTGACTTCCACGTCCATCCATCCGATGTTTCTACTCCTGTAAATCAGCGAAACCAAAACCGTGAGTGCTGGGGAGAGCCTCTTCCTTCTCGTGGCCCTTTGCGGAAGGTACCTCCCCTCCACCTGGTCATGTCAATCAAAGAGAACGGAACTAAACCCCCCAAAAGCAGAACAGTGTTCTCTATTTGATCCAAGTGGTTTCTCTACTCTCTTCATTTACATAGCCTCTCTGCACTCTTTCTTTCCTTTGTCCTTGGTATTTTCTGAAATTAGCTTGGTCACTCTTTTCAGTATTTTAACTCCCTTGAGGTGTTTGTACAACCTTCTCTTCTTGAAGCGGTTGTTTACCCGCAACAGCCTTTACAGGGGACAAACTAGCAAAATTCAACAGTGTAGTTCAGCATTTCAGCTTCTTTCCATCTTAGCCGTCCATTTAAATTCAGAGTCAACTTAGTTCCTGCCCCCAGGAGCTTTCAAAAAACTCTTATGAGAGAAGATGAAAAAAGTGAGCACTTCTTTAGGCCAGGATATACCTCCCTTGTACCCAGAAAATCTTGCTTTGTTCCAGAACTCGCAAGTGATGTTAAGAAAAAAAATTTTCTGCCACACCTTCACTTCTCATGGCACAAGAACAGACTGCAAGTTCAAAACTCTCAAGGTGACACATAAAATTCACCAGTATCTCCTTTGCTGGTTACAGGTACCATACTATATTACGCATGTCTTTTATTTTTTTGTGTTTTAATTTCATTCACCTCTGAGGTCCTGCTCACCCGGGAGGGCCTACGGTCTCCAGGGCTGGCCAATTTCTCTAGATGATAAGCAACTCACTCTCAAGCTCTTGACTCACCAACCAATACAAGCAAACAAATCCAGAGCCCGTACTCCAACCATGTCCTTTATTGCTTCTGACATTTAGGGCCACCAGTCATCCCACGACCATATACTAGTCGACTCGGGCTGCCCTTCAACCCCAGAGCCCACTGAACTTATTTAAATTAGTCCGTCGTAAACCTGCTTTCCTGCCTCACCCCTTCCTTCCCAGGAAAATCACAACAAAGACTCTTGCCCACGTTTGCCCTGCTCCCCCTGCCTCTGACCAATGCAGCTGCTTCACTGTAAGAGCTCGTGACAGAGTGTATGTATCTCCTCTCTTGGGACCATGAGGATAACAAGCTCTCTTTTCTATGGCAATCATCTCCTGGTCTGTTGGTCTCACCATGTATATAAATAATAACAAAACTTGCATTTTAAAGACATGCACCTAAAGAGGAAGAAAGATAGGACAGCAAAAGACAACCGAGTGGCCCCTGCATTCTGGCCATTATTCAGATGGACTTGCATGAAATTTAGTTGCTCTACAGGTAGCTCAACTGCCACTTTAACTGTTTCGAGAAAAAAAACCCCACAATTTTACTATAAAGCATTGTATTATACTGGCCAAGAACGTGTTCAAGAGACCTAACTAGAAATACAACAAGCTGTGATGAACGCATGTCCACATTTACAAAAGAAAAAGAAGACAGGGTTTGGTGGGGTCCTTGAGTTCTAAAGTACACATTGAGTCCAACTGAAAAAATAACTTATGAAGAAAATTAACCTAGCCCCCATTTACCTAAATAATGAAAGTCTAGTTTTATGTTAGATGCTTCGGATTCTAACATCGTCTATGAAAATGGCATCCCAGGAGGCCCAGGACAACAAACGAAGTTCCTGTGACGCTGGGTTCTCATCTAGGCTCACGCCTGCCTTCCTCTCTGGAGTAGAAGCTCCTCAAAGGCAGTTTTATTGGACTCCGCCTGCCTAGCAGCTGCCACACAGCAGATGCTAACTATTTATTTACGACTGAGGAGATGTTTCTGATCTTCTTTCCACAGCAGCGTTGGAGATGACAGACGAGGTTAAAGATGCCCATTTAAACCATCGAGTAAGTCGGAGACGGGTTTTGGCACTGAGAATTCAAGCTACACCTTTTGGCTAGGCTGACCAGATGTCCTGTTTTAAACAGGACCGAAAACAACTCTACTGTCCTGTTTCAGGTGGTACGGATGGTCAGCCTAGTCTCACTGGCCTAAACTGAAGGTGTCAGTAGGCTGACTGTACATACTGTTTGATACAAGACAATACCGTTGTTTTCTGTCCCATTTAAAATAGGGCGTCTGGTCAACCTACCTTTGTCCCAACCCATTACAACCCCATGACCTTTTGCCACCTCTTAGAGGGAAGTTGAAGACTCTCATTTGGTGGCTGGGGACATTCTGACATCTCCCGATCTTGCACTGACCTCTAACGCCTGCCTAATTCTGCAGGCTTCTGGCTAACAGCTAGTGGTCATGTCTGCATGGGTCTAGATGTGTGCTGTGACCAGCAGCGAGCTCCGAGGGGGGACGTGGGTGCCATCGCTGCGCGGGCACACTTACCAAGGGCTCCAGCTCCTTGCGGTCAATGAGGTTCATTTCCGTGACGAAGTAATAGAAGTGTTTGTAGCAGGTGTTGACGTGGGCCTCGGCTCCCATCACGATGACCCGGTCGAAGTGGTGGATGTACACGTGCACAAAGACCCGGAAGAGGCGGCACAGGATCTTCTTGCAGATCTGAAGGAAGTTCTTCGGGAAGGGAACACCTGGAAGAAGGACAGAGAACAGAGCCATGATGGGGAGGTGTCAGCAGGCCCCGGGGCCCAGGCGGGAGGCTGAGGAACAGGCCCGGGCTTCTGGCCCAGCTCAGCTTTCCATCTGCAGCTGCGTCAGACCCTGTCTGACAAAGGGGTGCTCCTGGGACATGGACAGAGAGGAACACGGGGTGGTGGAGACTGCAGCACGTTGACATGGACCTTCTCGTCACAGGGGGCCGCCAGTGGTGGCCACGCTGGGAGGGAGGCCAAGGGTTGTTACAACTTGCAAGGTTTCGAAATCATTTCCAAACCAGGTGGTCTATGTGAATTTTCTGCGATTTTTAAAAAACATTAGTCATGAATCTGAAGTTTTAAAAAATACAAAGGGTCAAAACAAAATACCTGTCTAGGTTAGATGCGGCCTATAGGTTATCTGCACGTAAATCCTGGTGCAAGTGTTTCCCAAGATGCATTGTTTCTGAGGTGGGCAAGTGCAACAAGTGTCACAGATACGCCGCATGACACTCATGACCACTTTATCACCTTGAGGAAGGTCAGAGTGGGGGGCTATGTTTTTCATAACACAGACGGGGTGTGTCCACATGAGGCATCCAGATTTCCTGTCAGATGACCACTATTCCCAGCTTAATAAAGCAGCAAATGACAGACTCACAAGCCTACTTCCTTTTTCCCTCTGAGAGGCCACTTAAACTGTCATTAGTTACACTGTCCTTAACTGGTGACATGTTGTTATGGGCTCCTGAGTTAAATCACCTTTGAATTCCTGCTCTGCTCCTTGGGCACCTGGATGACCATGGGAAAGTTACGTAACAGCTCTGAGCTTCAGCTTTTCCATATGGAGGATACAGATAAAAATACCAACAGGGGTGGGGGAGATGCTGGGATGGCTCAGACGCTGAGCACTTGCCTCGCAATCACAAGGTCAGGGGTTCGATTCCTGGCCCCGGCCTGTGCGAACCTATATGCTGAACTGAGGTGCAACTGGTAACCGCCAGGATGGTGGTGAAGGTTCTCACCTCCCACTGTGGAGGCCCCCAGTTCAGTTCCTGCCCCGCGCGCCCCCACATCCACCTGTGTTGAATGAAACCATGTCACAACTAATGATGTACAGCTATGGAGACTGCTCTGGACCCTACCCCTTCTCTCTCTCACCCTCTTTCCAACAATAAAATAAATCTTTAAAAAAAAATGCCAATGGGTGCGAGGATTAGCAATAGTTCTGGTGCAATTTTTGTTTTCTCGCCTGTAAACGAGGGCACATGAAAAGGGCTTCCCTGAATAGCAAGGGGGGTGTCGCCACAAGCAAAATCCTCCCATCATGCCTAAAACAGGGGAAGGGCTCACGAAATGGAAATGCCCCCTCTTCTCTCTGCCAGGTAAGGCCTGGAGCAGCTAGCTGTTTTTGTAAGGAAAAGAATTACCCTTATCAAGAGAGGTAGATATGACCAGCGGCCTTTCAGCAAAATGGTATAGCTGTGTGCAGGGCAAGCCTGGCACTTGGCTGTCTGTGCTGCCCCAGGGGCCCAGTGGCAGCTGTGTGGTGAGAGCCACTCTGTACTGGGGATGTCTAGGACTCCCAGGGCGAGAGGAGAGAGACGGTACACAGCTAGCAGTTGGCAAAGGCAGGACCTGTGTCCCCAGTGCTCGGCACGAACACCGGCTTTTCTTCAGAGACAAAGCCGCAATGTATCAAATGAACGCAAGGAGAGACTCGGGCCCAGCTTGGCAGCTGCCTGTCTGGGCAACAGATGCCGGGACTTGGGGGGAGGGGGCAGTTAAACAGGGGAGAAGGGAGAAAGCAGCCCACAAAGAGCTCATTGGTCATATCCTCTGCTGAAGGGGGCCGGGTTAGTGAAAACGTGAAAACCCCTGTAGCAGGCTGGCAGCGGGTGTGGGGTCTCTAGTCCCAGAGGCAATGGGATCCCCTCTAACAAGGGTGTTCCCATCAGAGGGGATTCCTGTGACCACGCAGTGACTGCGCCCAGGGCCTGGCCTATGGCACCTCACAGCCTCTCTGTGAAGGAGGCTTTCCTATTCCTACGTGACAGGTGCATAGCATGTAGGCTCTGAAGCCCGGATTCACTTGCTCCGGGCTACTCAGCTACACAACAGTGGGGCTGGAGGCTGGACCGTGTCAGCCCCAGTGCTCAAGTCCAAAAGATGCGGTTGTGTTTGGAGCGCGACCCTCTCTCTGCCAAGGAGAGGACACAGCTCGATTGCTAAGCACAATGAGGCAGCTAAAGGTTACGCTTCGGTGACCCAGACATATAACAATAAAAAGAAAACAAAAGGGAGAGAAGGTTGAAAAAGTCCACACCTTCAAAAGCCACAGATTCCAGGTGACAGAGGTCAGCTAATACACTCTGATGTATTTTCTGTCCACACCATAAGACCATGGACTTGAGACTAGGAGTAGAAACTAATGTTTGCGAGATCGTGCCAAGTGCTTTTACGCCACTTTCATAGAGGCGGACCACATACCTAAGGCGAAGTAAGGGTCTCAGAAGTTCTGTAGCAAAAAAGCCTGTTTAACTATGGAACCTCCTTTCCCCCTTAACATTTATTGGCTTAAAACACAATCCGTAATCAGACGTCTCACCTTTCATTTCTGGCTCTACTATGTTAACAATGCAGCCATATGCAAATGGCTTAGTGTCTCAAAGCCTCAGTTTCCCCATGTGGAAAGAAATAGGAATGTTAGTGTTGTCTGTAGCTCAGAAGGTTGTTAAGAATTAAGTACACACATGTAAAAGGTTAGCTAATGCCTTCCAGGTAGTAAACAAATTAGTTTTAGTACCCCATGGACCAAATGCTCTTCGGCACATATTTGGTATTAAATTCCTCCCTTATCGTATATTCAAGAGGGCAATCTTGGTCTTAGTACATCAACTCCAAAGTTGCAAAGAATTCAGAGTGGCAGGTACTCGGTTCAGCACTGGCTTATATTGTGCCTGGTATTATTTTCTACAAGTTCCTCCTATGTCTGTCTTGCATTACTCTTTAAGTTCCCTGAACAAAGAGACTGTTTATACTTCAATTCCACCTTTAAAAACACCTGGCACAAGGCTAGGCAGGGAATACTCATCCATCAAAATTGAGTCATAAAAGCGCAGTGATCTTATTTCGTCAAGATGTGCATCCATCATCTCTTACTTGGGGGAGGAAAAAAACCAACAGCAGAGATGATAGCTTTTTCCCAGAATCTTAATACAGTCCTGACCTGCGAGGCTGCACCATGTTTCTGGTAAGAAGGGAAGAGGGCACTGTCATAAGAACATTTTGATCTAGCTTAGGAGGTGGGACAAAAGAACTCTGAAATGCTTTTTAGCATGAATACATCCCTTTTTGGCTTTTCAGGGCAGTTTTGCAGATGCTGAGGGTTAATTTTCAGTCACTGTACTCAATTAGAAAGTTAATGCCCAACAGTATTAACCAGCCGTCTTAACTTAATAGATTGCATGTTTGTAAGATTCAGGGTTAAACTGTGACTAGGTTTATAGGAACCCAGACAAACAATCCGATCATAATCCCAGCCAGATAGGTAGCGATGATATGGAAACCACTCTTTGATCAGAAGGTCTCTGAATGATTTACAATCATGAACTGATCTCAGAATGCTTCCTTCTTCCACCTAGATGGAGCTACATGCTGTGACGCTCAGATTCCAGCAAGAAAGCTCCAGACCCCAAGAAGGTGGCTGAAAATGAGCAAATGTATTCCGATGAGTGTTGCCCAAAGAGGTGGCAGACATCTAGGGAATAAAGATGACCTTGACCCTGGGTGCCCTTGGGTCACATGATGGGGCTTGGTCTCTGCACATGGGTCCATACTGAAATGGAATTAGTGTTCCTAAAACAGGGCCTGCCTGAACTCCGATTCCTGAGTGAGACGAGGCAAGATACCTGGGCGGAAGTCAGAACCAAAACCAGTCACTCAGTGTGGTTCCGGCAGGGATTTGCTCACCAAGGAGAAGGCAGACGGGACAGCCGGGACAGGCGGAGGGGAGGTGAGCCTGCGGGCCCGGAGTCTTCTGGAAGGCAGCCCCATAGCTCTCCCTCGGCTGCTCACGAAGACTTGATGCTCAGCCGGGAACCAGCATCTGACCCAGCCCACAGTCTATGAATGCGTCTAACCACAGCGTTCTGATCTGCAAGCCACATTCAGTGGGAGAGCTAAATTGAGCGTGGAATAGAATCATTTTTCTGGGGCACCACGCCGATTTGCCTTTCATCTCTGACTTAGTAAATCTCCTTTCTCCCAAACAAAGGTTAATAAAAATTCCAGTAATTTCTGAGCTGTAATCCATTTTCTCTCTTCCTCTCTCCCTTCTCGGCAATCCCTCGGACGCCCCCATTCCATCCTTCCTTTATTGGGCACCCCAGAAAAGAAAGTATGTTATTCTAAGAGGCTTGTAGGTTTTGTTTTGTCTTTCGTTTGTCTTCAGAGAAGGCAGACATGCTTTGCTGACAGCCAGACAGGACTACACGCTGAATCCCAGTCTGTCTGATTCCATCCTGCCAGGAAGCCCAGCTCCTTCCCTCTCACTCCATGCCAATGGGCGGGCCTGGGGAAGCAGAATGTGTTAAATGATGAAGGCGGAGAAGCGCGGTTTGGTGACTTCCCTAAACATCCGTGTCATCGGGGTTGAGGGTGGTGGTTCAGCACCTGGCTTTGGAGCCAGTCATACCGGGGTTCTCATTCCACCTGGGAAGTTTCCACACCACGTGCCCTTGAGGTTTGCTGGCTTCTCAAAGGCTCGGTTTCCTTGTCTGAGGAATGGGAACAATACCACCCGGTTCTTCGGGATGCTGTGAGGAAACACCGTGCCAGCAGTAACAGGCAGCCAGAATCACTAGTTTTCTAAAGACGGCTCTTCCAACTCCCAGCTTCCAGTATGTGAAATAGGACCGGGGAAGCCACTTTTTCTCCAAAGGCCAAACTCACTCCTGGGAAGGGGATCTGGAGCCAATGTGAGATAGACGGGGGCATCCTGGGGGGCCGCCCCAAAACTTTCTACATGACACAGATGAAACCTCTGTCAGGGGCTTCCTCAGCCTGGCCCCCTGGTGGCATGTCAGTTACAACAACCAGAAATGCCCACGTAGCTCCTTAAAACCGTGCCTCGTTGCATTTGCGCTGGTCCCTTTTGTCTTCAGAGGCTGGGAGAACAGGGTTGCTCATGTGAAAATCCCTCTGTAAGTCATAGAAGCCATTCATTCTCAAGAACTCATGAATAAAAACAACATCCCACCCACATGGGAAAACAAAGCAGACCTCCTCTGGCAGTGTGGCTGAGAACTGACCGTTTCCAAAATCTTTGCAAAACAAAACATAACTGGATCACAAGAAAAAGACAAAAAAACAATGAATAACACATATCGGTTTCTTAAAGATACACACCCCTGTCCACTCAGTTACTGTCCTGCCCACTCCACCCACATTCCCCTGCCTCCTGCAAAATGGACGTATGTTTATGTAAAGAAGCCTCATGCTCTTGCTGATTCCTCTGAGCAGATGTTTTGTGTTATCTCAGGGCGCTCGAGAGAGTGTCTGTTCATCATGCCAAGAACAACAATCCCGTGGAGCAAGACTTTGTTCCTCTGCCTAGAAAGAAAAGTCCCCAAACAAGCTGACAGCTGCAAATGGTTAAAAATAAACTGGCTACTACTTGATTCTCCAATTCCCTCTGCCCTTCCCCAGCAACCCCTGTGACCTGTTATCCCAGTGGTTGGACCAAAAGAAAGAAAAACACTCGCATGCGGTGATCTGTTCTACACAGCTTGTTCATCCTTTCTGCCACTGGCCAGGCAGGGGAAGTGCCGTTTCAGCCACCCAAAGGAGTGACAGTAAATACAGTGTGCCTGTCACTCTACCCTCACTTCCCCAGGGCCACTTCTCTGCCACTCTTTACCCTCTGCTATCACACGGCACAGAGGTGAAAACAGATCAAGAAACACCCAAGAAAATGGGGGAAAGGTCTTCATTCACTACAGATGGACACTAAGCGCCATATAGAAACACATTCTAGCTGCTTCAGACCTGCCAAGTCCGCTGTAAATCAAATGGGCAGATGAGATGGCGTTGAGAACATGATGTCGGTGAACCGCTTTAGTGCTGGGAAGGAAGACAGAAGGGCAGGTATTTTGAATGGTGAGCCCCAGTGAGAAAATGAAAATGACGCAGTTTCCCTGTCATGGGTGATATGTTATAGCTTCACAAAGAAAGCTTTATTCTCCAGCAGACTCTTTCTTTCATTATCTGAAGGGCAATTAGGTCTCCTCTGAATAGTTTCTAATCTATAATCATCTCTCCAATCCCACAGCCACTCTTGCAAGGAGGTGTGCAAACAGGCCCCTTATGAGTGTTGGAGAGGGCTAGCCTGGCAAGAGAGGGTGACTTCCGTCACTGGTTGCATGTTACCACCCCCTGCGTTGTTGGTTAACAGGACAGTTCACAGTCCCTCTTCTGATTCCCTGGGTCTCAGGTGCCGCTTGGGGACAGCTAAGTTGAAAAGCACTTCCTGGGACTCGCATGAAGCCTTTGGGGAACTTTGGGGTCTCCTACAACTCTGTGGTTCTATGGCCATAGACGGGGCCAGCTGTGGGGTGTCCGTGCTGGTATAACAGTGACGACAGCATTGACACCAGGCCAGGACGGGTGTGTTACTACCTCACGAAATTCTCACCATAAGCTCAGGAGACAGGTGCTGCTGTCACCCCCATTTCACAGGTCAGCAGAGGAAGATGAGGCTCCCTGGCCCCAGGTCGCAGCTCCGGGAATTAGAGCAGCCGGGCTGGGAGCCCAAGGCAAGCTGGCTCTTGACCTTCACTCCTAAGCATAGGAGGAGGAGGCACCCAATGGAACCTGATCCAAAGCAGGTTCCAAGACATCCACCAGCAGTTCATCTCCCAAGTAACAAAAAGACTGCACAGTGCACGAAGCACCAAGAGAGTGAACGAGACGGTCAGATCATAGCGTGACTGTAAGAACTGAAAAGCTGCAAAGCTTTCAGGGTATACAGTCTACACATTTCTTTGGTCCAAATGCCATCTAGTTGTTTTTGTTTTTTGTTTTTTAATTAAAACTTTCCCACACAGCACAAAGTGCAGCCAGGTAATTCCCCCTGCCATTCCTTCATTTAAAAAACAACACTTGCTCTTTAAAAATGGTTTCATTTCCCACAGAATGTTCAAACAAAACGGCATTGAGTGTATTGACACAACGGTTGAACATTAACCCCGGTGAAACTCCTGATATGCTAATTCAACAGAACCCACCCAGGCCTTTCTGGGAAAATCTAGGTCGTAGATTGCCCTGGTACCTTGGCAAGCAAGGTTCGTCCAAATTGTCACCCACCATGTGGTCTAGAGGCTATTTAGCCCAGAGCCTTTCTCAGCCAAGTACGAGGGCTGTCCGGAAACAATCCAGCATTGTCAATATAACAAGAATGGAAACATGGTTGGATACTTTCCGGACAGCCCTCGGATGTTCTTAGTTTGTCTCTCTGGGCTGCTCTCAAAATCTTAGGAAGATCAAGTGCAGAAAAAGAGGTGAAATTTCTAAACCACAAGTGTTGAAATCACTGGGGACTTTCCATGTTAAACAACAGTCTCATGACAGTCGGCTCTGGGCAAAATGGTGGGAGAAGCTGAGGGGGCCCCTTGTCTGACCACCACACCCCTTAGCCTCAGCATTGTGGATCTCCCCTGTTCTTGCTTCCAGCCCAGGGCTCTTAAGCTGTTCTTGCTATTTAACAGTCCCCTCTCTCAAACTGGCTAACCACTTGTGAAACTGGTTAACACAGGAGAGAGTTGGAACAGCCTGAACGAGAGCAATCAGAGATGTGTGGGGTTTTGCACGCTGCCAAAGGGAGCACAGTGTAACCTGGGGGAAGGGAGAAGAGGAGTCAACATCATCCTTTTAGCTCCAGGAATCCCCCAGCCTCTCATCAGGTTAGCAAACAAGTTCTAGCTTCGGAGGAACTTGGTTGACCTTTGTAGATTTCAGACTTCTCAGCTGACAAGTAAGAGCTTTGGCCAAGATCGGTGTGTCTCAAACCCTTTATGCAGGCGTGCTGAGCCGGCCGAAGGAGCAGGGGTCTCTTCTTACATTTCACTCTCCCTGTCGATATTCCAGTTTTAAGTAGGATTTCACGTAACAACATTAAAGGGATTTCTAAGGTCCCTTCCAAACCTAACACGCTACGGTTTTGAGATTACAGAAGTAGACAGCTTTCAGCTACTGGTGTTGCCTACTTCTTGCTGAAACGAGGGTTGCTAAAGGGTAAAAGAAGTCCTCGTGGCTCCAAGTCTGTCTCTGCCAAAAAGCAGCCTCCATTTTTCTGCACGTCTGGGATCAAACGGGACCCTCTGAATACCTGGAATTCTGCACGTGCTGGTGTAAGCTAAGACAGAGGCAGACAGCAGGGGTCTGGGCAGAATGGCCACTTCTGGTGTCACACCCCGGGGACCCGCACGGCACTGCCTGATTTCTAGTGGAACTAAAAGCATTTCCCCTTCAAGTACTGCCCTGGAGAATTCAAGCCCGTGCGATGGTAGCATGAAATCGGTGAGGGGTGGTCATGCCCCGATATGAGTGTGTGTTCTCTAGTCTGAACCCGTGGGGTCACAAAGCCCTGAGTTCATAATGGAGGGTCCTCCTCACTCTAGCTACGTGGCCTGGAGCAACATTATGCCATCTTTTGGAGCCTACGTTTTTTCATAGCTCAAATGGGCCATGAAGTGACATCATGTGTGTTGACAACTGAGCACGGTGTCGGTCTAGGTCGGGGGCGGCGAACCTATGGCACACGTGCCCAAAGTGGCACACGTGCCCAAAGTGGCACACGGAGCAATTACTTCAGCACGCAGAGCTGTGAATACCATTTAAAAAATTATTGTAGGGAAAAGCTGGGATGGCTCAGCGGGTTAAGCGCTCGCTTTGAAGCCCCGGGGACTGAGGATCGAATCCTGGCCCCGGCCCATGCGGACCCACATGCTGAACTGGGCTGTGCCCCCAGTTCAGTTCTTGCCGGGGCCTATGCTGGAGGCTCCTGGCCCAGTTCCTGCCCTGCGCAGCCCTGTGCCCACCTGTGGAGTGAAACTATATGGAAAACTAATGTCAACTATGGAGACTGCTCTGGGCCCTCCCCCTTTTCTCTGTATCTCTTTGTCTCTGTTTCTCTCTGTAAAAAATTAATAAAATAAATCTTAAAAAAAATTAGTTTACGCTCTTATAGACATAAAAATAATTGATACCTCTATCTCACTCGATGGGTTGGCACGCGAGTCGAGCGAGTATACTCTTATTTCATAAACTTTGGCACTCAATCGCCAAAAGGTTCGCCACCCCTGGTCTAGGTTATTCGTCGTTATTGCTGTTGGTTCATAGTACTTCAGCACCTTAAAATGTGATGAGTAAGAAAAGGAACCAAAAAAGTTAAGGGGCTTCAAGTGACCCAACTGTGTGGATCCCCGATGCTCCAGATATCAAATCCGTTCTCTTTCTACAAGGGCTTCTCTGGCTCAAGTCCCAGGCTCCCTAGAACACATGTGCTCCCATTTATACCCGTGCACACAGACTCACTCTCTGTACCCAGACGCAGGCAAGTATGTGCACTGTTCAGAAGATCACTGCCAACTGTCCTCCAAGCCTCCCATGCTCACTCACCTGCCTCAGGGCAGAGAAAACCCAGCGGAGAAACCAAGGCCTCTTAGGCGTTCCCGCATGCTGACTCATGCAAAGAGCTCCGTGGCTCCTACCTGGGCCCAGAAAGATAAGACTAAGCATTCCCTGGGGCTTGTCCTCCTGAGATGTAATCAAAACCTGAAACGTGTGAACTTGGGTGACGAGAGCTGGTTCTCCAGTGTGTCATGAGAGAGGCTGGGGCGCTCAGGGGCCGACCACAGTGTTTTTCACTACAGGGGGAGCTGGCAGAAGCAGGGTGCTTCCTGCAATTACCAGAGGCCCCGCTGTTCCTCAATCCTATTCAAAGCCCCACAACGATGTCACAAACTTTTGGGACTTGGAGCTATGTGATCTTTATGTGTTCAACATACACACAATTCAACAAAACCTTAGTAAGCAAGAAGGTCCTGGGGGAGAGTGGAATACATTGATGCATAAGATAATCAGAGATAACAGCTAAACAGAGGGAACAGATGTAGAAGGAGAAGAAAATTGTCATCAATCTACCCCTCCTGGGATGCCGGGATAGCTCAGCAGGTTAGGCCTTTGCCTTGTAACCACGGGGTCCAGGGATGGAATCCTGGCCCCAGTTCATTCATAACCCATATGCTGAACTGCGGCACAACTGGTAAACCACCAGGATGGCTCAGAGGTGAAAGTTCTTGCCTCCCATGCAGGAGGCTCCCAGTTCTGTTCCTGCCCCATGTGGTCCAACATTCATTCACCTGTGTGGAATGAAACCATGTCACAACAAATGATGTACTCTGAGCTCTCCCCCTTCTCTTTCTCTCTCACCTTCTCTCAAACAATATAATAAATCTTAAAATATATATATATCTACACCTACTATGTGCCAGGCATTATTCAGATCCATTGTAGGGAAGGCAGGAAGGTGAAGCCATAGGAGCAGAGGTCTAGAACCCAGCTCCCTGCATTTATATCCTGACACACAGCCCACCGGACAAGTTCCACAAGCTCTGTGTGTCTCTGAGGTCATCACAGAACCTCACCCACAGGACTGTACGCGGATGCCTTTACCAGTATACGGTGGTGCTCTTACAGAGAGCATGGGGCATAGAAAGTGCTCCTAAGAACTTGCTATTGTTCCTACAGTTTCTCACTTCATCTCTCCACCTCAGCTTTATCTTTCCGAGGTGGGTAGTGGCCAAGTTTTATAAATTGGAGAAATCGCGACACAGATAATGCATTGAAGATCACAAGGTTGTAAATGGACGTTCAGGAATTCAACAAGAATTCAAACCCAGGTTCAAATGATTTCAAGTCCACGAGACAAATGACAAAGATTAGAGAAGGCTGCGTGAGAGAGGGTCAGACTAACTGTGAAAGGAGCTGAATGGGCTGTGAAAGGGCTTCTGAGTCAAGTCTAGAAGAGTTAAGTAGACCAGACATCCTATTTTGGTGATGGAAGGAGGGATGTTCTGGGTGGCGAGCACATAATGCAATAAATTTAACAATAAATAAAAAAGAGATAGAAAACCACAGTCTCACGGGGCTACATTAAAGGTGTCAGGAGGCTGACCACACGTACCGTTTGAAATGGGACAGTACTGTAGTTTTCTGTCCCATTTAAAACAGCATGTCTGGTCAGCCTAAGAAGGGCGAGCAGTTATTTACATGTGGATGTGGGTACAGAAGGGGACCTACTCATGGGAGGGAGAATTTTCCTTTGAAATCAGGACAGAGCATCTCTGTAAACCCGTTAGCCAGTATCTATGGCTCAGGTGCTAGCGGGTTGCTTTCTCCATTTGTTATTTATACTGTGCTCTACCCAAAACGAGTGGGCATCCAAGAAACAGCCATGGTTACCTTCACTAGTGTATGTTGGTTGGCATGAGGTTAAATTTACATGTATGGTCTAGCCTGCCCCCAAATTTGCTCTCATGTGGTTAGGTGTTCCTAAAAAAAAAAAAAAAAAAAAAAGTCAAGAGTATCAGAGTTACATGAAAAGCTATTCATTCTAGCCCTTTCCAGGAAATTTCCTAGTGTGGGTCACATCAGAGAGGCGCTGAGAAATTCTGCAGTACAGAAACCTGCTCGCTTTCAATGCAATGTTTCCTAACCCAATTGGGTCACAAAACCCTCTTCCGCACACAGTCATACTTCACAGATACTGTGGGTTCGGTTCCAGGAACCCACAAGCGAGCGAGCTGTTATCTTTTGGCTGGCGGAGGGTCTTGCCTTCAGCTTGTAAAACGACACAACACCCACTAAGCGCAATAAAGTGTGGGCTGCCTGGGACAGGAACTCTGGGAGAGATAGTCAAATTCTCCGATTAAATTCTTTTTTTTTTTAAATATATTTTTATTTATTTATTTTTATTTTTGACAGAGAGAGAGATACAGAGACAGAGACAGAGAGAGAACTGAACTGGGGGAGCTCCTAGTTCAGCATATGGTTCCGCACGGGCCGGGGCCGGGATTCAATCCCTGGTCCCTGGCGCTACAAAGTGAGCGCTTAACCCACTGAGCCATCCCGGCTTCCCCTCTCCGATTAAATTCTTGTTTCCCTGAAACTGAGATATGACCATTCCCACTTTCCAGGTGAGAAAACAGAAACTCACCCAGCAGGCGGGGCAGGACACCTACGTTCAGCCTCTGAAGTAACGAATCCTTGCATGTCCACAACGCTGTGCTATCAAAGCCACCTTCCCAGGAATTCCAGCTTTGGCTTCTCATTTTTAAAATGAACAGGTAAAATGAAACGTTAGTAGAATTCAGTGACTTGGCCAAAATCATAGAGCTGGTTTGGAGTGGAAAAGGGATGAGGGACCGCTGGCCACTAAGTCTTAAAAATCTCTAACCATAGAAACAGAGGGTCATCCTTGGTCATGAATGGTGTGAGCACACACAGTGCTTGAGCTACGACATGGGCCAGCAGCTGACCTCTGGTGGCATTTAGTGTTCGTTCCATTCATCTTGAGAACCAGCTGGCTCTCATCTCATTGGACTAATGAAAGAACAAGTGGCCCTTTGGCAAGGAAAATCGCTCTCATTAAAACTACTGTTCCGCAGCGGCTCTTACCCTCCATGGGAAGCAACCGAGGAAGTGGCTGGGCTGTTAGGCTCATAACATGACCTCAGCAACATGCTCTCCACCAACCCGTCCCTCCAGCATGTCCCTGGCACATAAGCGTGTGGGACAGGAGCGTCCTGAAGCCTGCCAAGGACCCTCAGGGCAGCACCCCTCACTGCCCCTCCACACTGCCTGTTTGGCCAGTAAGTCGACCAGTCCCTCTGGCCCTACTGTAGCCCCCGTACGGGGCAGGGGGGCTTAGGGACAGGTGAGTCTGGTCCTTGGCCAGCAGCCCCCAGCCCTTTGCCCTTCTGCCAGGAACCCAGATCAAGTCTCACTAGAGCCATAGGTTAGCCAGACACTCAGTCCCTATTACAGGAAGCGGGGTTTGCATCTGGGCATCACTATGGGATGCAGATGGGCATTGTGCTGCCCAGTGCTGCCACAGGGCATGAAGCGGGGCAGCCAGGAGGAACAGGAGGGTGTGCAGAATATTTGCTGATGTCCTTCTGGGATTGACATGCTCCCCTGAACTCACAGAACAGTGACCACACTTCCCTCAACATACGTCCACGCAGTTCACAATGTCCCCAGCACTTCCAGAGTGTCAGGCCCTGGGGGACAGTGCCAAGGTGACCAAAAAGGCGGGGCAGGACCAAGCAAGGGTCTTGCACCTGGAATGGGCAGGTGTGAGCAAGGTGAGAGCCATGATGGGGTTTGGAGGGGGGCATGAGAGGCTAGGAGGTGTGCTGCTCCCCTGCCTCTCTCTCCCATACCCCAGCCCACACTGTGAGCTGCAGTGAGAGCTGTCAGGAGGCTCAATTCCATGCTGTTTATAAGTCCCTGGGGCCTCTTTGGAGGCGCTTCCTGCAGGATGGGCCGAGGAACTCGACTCTTACCAAACGTGTGAAGACAGATGAGAATATCGATTGCCCTAATGGACAAGGAGGCACACTTATAATTAATTGTTCACTGGGAGCTTCTGAGTGCACGCCCCCTGCCCCCAAGTGCCGGCTAGCCTGGCACAGTGCCACGTGCAGCCTTTGACAATTTGCTATGGCCGCTGCGGGGACAAACCCCGGAGCACCTGGAGGATGGGACGCTTCTGGTGCCAGTCATTATGGTGCAGGGTGCTTCCGGGCCACATGCCCACGAAATGAGCAGGTGCTCAGCTACTTTCCCCACAGACGTGTCTAGGGTAAGGTGACCAGATTTTAACATTGGTAAAGCGGGACACCATTGACTGGGGGAGAGGGGGTTCTTGATTAAAAATTTGGTCTATCTCCCGCCATTCCCTAGCTTGTCGTGCATTCTTTCCAAAAATCGGGACTTTTTTAAAACGCCGCGGGACGCGGGACAGATTGTTAAAAATCGGGACTTTCCCGCCAAAAGCGGGACGTCTGGTCACCTTAGTCTAGGGACATTTTCAACCTCGCAACCTTGCCAGTTGCTTGGATTCCGGTTAATAGAGAGTCTGCTGTATATGGTCATGATGATCGTCATTAGAGACTCCCATTCCTCCTCCTACAGGAGGAGTTGCCCTAAAGTTCCCTACATCGGCAGCATTAAAGGGGGAATGTTTTAAGGGGAGAAATGTCCTCTCTGGAATATTCAGTATATGAGTGGCATCTCCTTAACCGCTGAGCGGTATTAACATTTCAGATCAATTGAAAGTCACCTCAAATGACAGGGAGTTCTGGGAAGCTAGAGTTAAAAACAGGTTGATTGAATGGGACGTACAGTTTGGGGCAAGGGGGTACCACCAGAGCACTCACATGGAGGACAGTGCTTCTCCACTGGAGGTGATGTGATGCTGCTCCCTGGGGACACCTGGCAGTGTCTGGGGACATTTCTGGTTGTCACGATTCAAAGGGGAGGTGCTACTGGCATCTGGTAGGTAGAGGCTGGTGATGCTACTACAACGCTCAGAACACTCTCGCTCCCAGCCCTCCACCAGCAAAGAATGATCCAACCCAGATGTCACTAGTGCCAGAGTTTAGAAATCTTGTGTCAGGGTGGAACTTGAGCAGAAGAGTACACCCTGGCCCCACAAGAGCCTTTACTCTCTGGTGAATCTCCAGCTACCCAGGGGGCTAATCTAATTTCCAAAGGTGCCTGACCTACTCAAAAGTGATTTACACACGAAGCTACTCCTGCAGTGTAGCCATGATTTATTACTGAGCACTCCTCATTCTTGGAAAGAGAAGCAAGCCTGAGATGCTGGCTTGGTCCCCAACTACCCGTACAGTTTCCATTTTAGCACTGACCAATATTTGTCCCTCGTGCACTGATACATCTGTACACATGAGGTTCTGAGCTTGCAGAGATGGCTCTGTAAATGTAACATGTCTACAACACATTCAACCAACTCCTTTCCTCTCCGCAAACATGCTTCTCCCCCAACCTGCCCCATCTCAGTCAATGCCTGGACCTTCTTCCCTGTTTCTCAAGCCAGCAGCCCAGGCAACAGCCTCCACTTCTCTTTCCCTCACCCGGCACATTCAAGCCTCGGGCACAGCCTGTCCCTGCCACCTCCTAAATACAGTAGATCCTCAGTTAACCAGCACCCATGGGGATTGGGAGATGCCGGGTAAATGTAAGTAGACTCTCAGTTAACCAGAACTCAAGTAACCAGCATGCTCAAGCAACTGGCAAAACTGAGGGCCAGTTGCTTGAGTTTCGGCTAATGGAGAGTCTGCTCTACATCCTGAACACTCTCCTCTCTATTGCCACTGCCCTGGCCTGACCACTGTGAGTAACTTCCTAAATGGCCACCCCATTTTTATTCTTGACAGTTCCTACCTAATATTCTGCACAATGCTCTGAGTCATTACAAGTGTAATCATGAAAGGCTATAGCTTTTGGCGTTCTTTGATGGCTCCCCACGAACGCTTCCAATAAAATTCACACTCCTATCCATGGCCTGAAATAGCCTTTTAGCAGGGACACTCAAAGAGTATCCAGCAGGATCATCTAGAACGTGTGCACAAATGCAAATTCCCAGGCCCCACCCCATGCCATGACGACTGGATCAGAAACTCCGGGGGTGGGAGGCAGTAAATCTAGTACCCGTCTTAAATCATACAGTTATTACAACATTACTGACTATATTCCTATGTCATATCCCACATCCTCATGACTACTGTGTAACAATCAATTTGTGCTTGTTAATCCCTTTCCCTTTTTTTCACCAATCCTTCCAACCCTCTCTCATCGGGCAACCTTTAAAATGTTCATTGGATCTGTGAGCTTGTTTCTGTATTCTTTGTTTATTTTGTTCTTTAGATTTCACATAGAAGCAAAATCACATTGCATTTGTCTTTCTCTGTCTGACTCCACTCAACACAATACCTTCCAGGTTCATCCATGTTGTCTCAAATGACAAGATGTAATTATTTTTTATGGCTGAATAATATTCCATTGTATATATGCACTACCTCTTCTTTATCCATTCATTCACTGATGGACACCCAGGTTGCTCCATATCTTAGCTATTACATATAATGCTGCAATGAAATATAAAGGCAAACATCCCTTAGAAATAGTTTCTAGGTTTCTTTGGCTAAACGCCCATAAGTGCGGTTACTGGGTTCTTCTTTGTCTTTTATTATATAGCCTTTGTTTTAAAGTCTGTTTTGTTTGGCATAGTAAATATTGCTACCCCGGCTTTATTTTGTTTGTTTCCGTTTTCATGAAATGTCTTTTTGCAACCCTTTACTTTCCATCTGTGTGTGTCTGTCAATCTGAAGTGAATCAGATCTCTACTGGTTTTTGCAACCAAAAGTTATGGGGATGTCTGTTCCTGGGTTGGGGATCCTGGTGTGGGGTTGGGACCCTTACTTAGCTCTCCTAGGGGGGCCTCCCCAGCTGAGATAGCCCTTCTGATTTTTAACTGCCACATGCACGTATGGGACTAGCCAATTTCATGTCTTCACCCCTACTACCAGTCACGAGGTGGCTTCTTCTGTATATCTTTAGTTAGGACTTTGGTGCAGCTAGACTTCAGGTGATTTTCGGTGATGGTTGTTCTGTAGTTTAGTTGTAATTTTTGTATGGTCCTGAGACGATACAAGCAAGGCGCTTACTTGCTCCGCCATTGTGACTGAAAATTGCTAATATTATTTACGTACCAGAAATTATGCTAACATTTTACAAGCATTATCTTATTTAACAGTCATGAACCCTACGTGGAAGATGCAATTGTTGTTCCCACTTATAGGTGAAAACCCTGAATTGTAATATAACATCATTTGTTCTAGTTCCCACAGTACGTGGAAAAGTGAGGATCTACAGCAGGGGTGTCCAACCTTCTCACTTCCCTGGGCCACACTGGAAGAACAACTGTCTTGGGCCACACATAAAATGCACTCACATAAACGACAGCTGATGAGCTTTAAAATATCCACACACAAAAAATGTCACCACGTTTAAAGAGAATGAATTTGTGTTGGGCAGCACTCAAAGCCATCCTGGGCCATGTGCGGCCTGCGGGTTGGACACGCTTGATATAAAGCCAGGATGATCTGATTACCACTCCTGAGCTCACTGCTGAATCCTTTCACTGCATCAGAAAAACACACAAGACAGGCCATCCGGGAAACTGACAGTGGAGCATTTCACTCAGCATAATGCATCCGGGGACATCCTAGAAGAGTTCTGAGCCAGAGGGAGTACAAAGTATGGAAGGTGAAAGAGTGGGGAAGCAAACCCTTGGCTCACACCTCCCTTCCTAACAGAGGCCTTAGTTGGGAGGAAGAGAACTTTGGGAAACTCTGCCCGGTTCATAGGATGATGCATCGGCCAAGCCTATTCGATTCAGCAGCGGTGATGCGGCGATGCAGCTACCTGCCTCGTACCTGAGTAAGCTCCTCTACGATAACCTTTCTTTTTGAATACTGGCTGCATGTCTGATCTCTATAAAGTTTACTTGACTATCTGAATGCTGGGGTGTGGAGGGCAGCGCTTCAGAGCCCTGGTGGGATGGGGCAGGGCATTCCAAGTTATACTTTCACTCAGCTAATCTGATTCCTCCCTCCTGAGCCAATAACCCTTTCAGGTCAGGGCATTGTGGGACGCATGCTGTCCTTGTAAAAATGGTGATGGCAGAAAACATTTGGAAACTATAAATTACTAAAGTGGTTTAATAAAAGTAAGTGATTGCACTACATACCCTGTCTGATCATGATAAAAAAAAACATTATCAGGTGATTGGCATTATAGGAAAATGGGCATGGGGTGGAATTCTAGCATGGCCTTCACTTCGTGGCCCCTGACAGATGACCCGTACGGGATGGAAATGCTTTCTTGACGGGCCCAGGATTCAGCATGGAGGCCTCACACACTTTGTTACACCAAAAGTGATTTCAAATTTAGGAAATGAGTTTTTGTGTTTTTTTTAAGATTAATTTCCTTTAAATTGATTTCGGAAGGAAGTGATTAAAGCAAATCAGATGGTTCTTTCCAATATGTTAACTAGACATGGATGCAGAAGCCTCGTATCCTTCACAATATTGAGCTTGACGTGATGCCATGACTCTACGGAAAGAACAAAGAATTCTTAATGCAGACAACACATCCAATGCCTTTGGATAAGAGTTCCTAAAAGCATCAGCATCCCCCCAAAAAGGGCCCTAAAAACTCAAATCTGGGTCCCACCCAGAACTAATGAACCTATTTCTGAGGGCAGGGCTCTGGAATCTGAAATTTCAATGTTTCCCAGAGAGTTTTTAATTGCAAACACTTTGGGCAGACGCTGAGCAAATAAACTAGGAAACATTATGTTATCATCTCTGGGAGCAGGTAATTCTTGAACCTCGTTACCTCTTAATGAGAAACACAGGCTATCACCACATACCGGTACTCGGCTCACAGGCTCTGAGGACGATCAGAGTGCAAACGGGCACTTAAGACATTTGCATGTGTTCTAGGGGAAGCCAGACAGAGCTACACAGTAGTACTGGACCTCTGGGTTTCACGATTCAGCAATATTTTAACAGTTGAGAAAGGGATCAAAATAAGTTGTCTCCTTTATTTTGCCAACAAGGACAATTGTAAATGGCTTATCAACTCTCACTACCATTTCAGAAAAGGGCATTTTAAGCACCCCAAAAAATAAATAAGGAAAAAATCTCAGAACAAAGGACAATCTTTTACAGGGAATAATTTTGTACCATGTCCTTATTTCCCGCATTCTGTCTCAGGTAGAGCAGAGAGACCAGGTTTTCATAAAGACACACATCAACTCTAAGCTCCGCTCCTTGTGAGCTGTGTGACTGGGGCATCACTTACAGGATGGGATCATCTTGGTTTGCTCATCTAGAAGATAAAGGGCATCAGCACTGTGCCCACGAGTGACCGAACATGGATTAATCAACTGTCACATAGAGAGGAGACTCAAAAGACATCCTACTTCCCTGACGTTCTCTCCTTATGGCTTTGTAATAGTGTAAGTGTTACCCTCTCTGAGCATAATCCAAAAAAGAAAGAAGGAAAGAAAGCATTAGTTGATTTGCACTAAATGAATGAATAGTGGAGGGGGAAGTGGAGGAGGGCTAATGTGTTGCACAAGTCCAGGCACCATCCACACTATCTTCTATGTGGATGATGTCTCACTGTTAATCGTGGGACCTGCCACAGGATTGAATAAAATAACTTCATAGCTAACAGTTTTTGAGTGTTTATGCATCAAGCACTATGCTAACTAAGCATGTGGCATGTGGCATGCGTCATCACATTTCATCTCTCCCAATAACCCTCTGATTATCATCCCCACTTTCTCTATGAGGAAACCCAGTCTTAAGTGACCGCTGCTGCCAATCATCCAGCTGTCCAATGGCTGAGATGTTATGTGAGTCCAGGTCTACGGACATCCAGAGCCTGAACTCCATACCACGTAGTTACACTACCCCTCCAAGTAGACACAAACAGTGAACAGAAATATTGTGTAACATGTATACACTGGAAAGAAGAGTTGGTTTTTCTTCTTTCCTTCTTCTTAAAAGGCAGTTGAGCAGCCTTGTGTTTACCTTTGTGAAGGTAGAGAAGAAGAGATTTCTAGAAAAATAGTTCACATTCTCTAGAATGACGTCCAGGGGAAGCCGGGATGGCTCAGTGGGTTAAGCGCTCACTTTGCAGCGCTGGGGACCAGGGATCGAATCCCGGCCCCGGCCCGTGCGGAACCATGTGCTGAACTGGGAGCTCCCCCAGTTCGGTTCTCTCTCTCTCTGTCTCTGTATCTCTCTCTCTCTCAAAAATAAAAATAAAAAAATAAAAAAATAAAAAAATATATATAGAATGACGTCCATTCTGTCTTCCCAGGGTAAGGGATGCTCATAGTGGAGGCTCTCTCTGAGTTAGCTGGTCACCGCATTCCCTAAAGGGATGGCCTCCCTTTCTTCTAGAAGTGATCACACATACCCTGCTGACCTGAACAGAAAGTGACGGCCAAGTATCACCCCGTGGAGACTCCTTCCAGGCAGTGCGGGGAATGGTTCTGGAAGACGCCCTAATCCGTCACATTAGGCAGCTTTGCTAAGACTCACTTTATTAGCTACCACCAAGAGCTAATAAAACATGTCAGGAAGTCTTGGTAAAGCTGTAAAAACATTTCCAAAGGTCACTGCTGACAATCCGGACTTCAATGGCTTTTTAAAGGAAAAGAAAACACAGGCAGAGGCCCCGAGTTCCAAAGGCAGTGGCCCCAGATGGGCTGTAAAAGCCAACAGCTCCAGCCAGCGAATAAAAGCAGCCCAGAGTGTCTTGAAGCAAAGGTCCAAAAACCACAAAAGGGCGCTGGGGATAGGGGCAAGAAGAAAGCGGGACATCTCCGGCTCCTAGGAGGATACTTGTTTCTCTTGATTCTTTAGATTTGGTGTGTGGGGCATCTAACACCCCACTTGCAACAGACTCCTTTATACTCGACAGTGTAGGCGACAGAGAAGTGATTACCTACTACACGTCATGCCTTCTCAATACATGCCTTTTTTTTCTGTTATAAACGTAAGCATACTTTAAAATACATAGTAGTATAACATTTTTTTTAAGAGGAGAAATAATCACATCATCTTAAAAGCTGGGAAAACAGTTTCATGTTTTGGGAGCCATGCTTTGATATTGGGGGTGTCTCAAGACCAGTGACAAAGAGCCGTGGTTCTACTCGATTGGAAGCATGAATAATCCTTGAGATTTCCATTCATGGCTGATATTAGACAGGTCCAGGCCCTGAAGAGACAATCCGTTTTTATTCTGGTTTAGGATGAAAGTGTTCGACTTGAAATCTGAACTTTGGGGGGCAAACAGCTCATGCGTGGAACAGTAAGTCAGATTGTCACCTTGTAGACATCCGGTGTGAAAAGACCATTGATGATATAAGGTCGTAGGCCCCTGACAGAGAGGCAAGTTCTGTCCTGCTTCGGAGTGGCTGCTGGCCCGTTCTCGGGCTATCCTTAATCATTTATCGCAGGCTTCCAGAGGAAGTAGATTCAGTTTCCCAAACGTGGCAATGCTCAATGACGGTGAACTAGTCCACAACCGAGATGCCATGGGGCTGCTCCTTCCCTTTGCTTTTACTCCAGTTTCTTTCTCTTCGTCCATTTGCTAAGACAGGCAAGAGAGAGCAGTTTCTTGTAAGAGTCTATATCAGGGGTGTCCAACCTTGTGGCTTCCCTGGGCCACACTGGAAGAATGCTCTTGGGCCACACATACAATACACTAACACGAACAATAACTGATGAGCTAAAGAAAGTCGCAAAAAAATCTCACGATATTTTAAGAACGTTTACAAATTTGTGTTGGGAGGCACTCAAAGCCTTCCATTCTGGGCCACACGCTGGACAAACTTGGCCTAGACCTACACCTTGGAGCCAAACTGAGCAGGGCTGAGCCCCTGCTTTGCCCTGCCTGCTTCCTAACCTTAGGCTACTTCTCTTGCCCCTCTCAGCGGCATCTATGCAATAGGACGAGCCTCCAAGGACATGCATAGGATTAAATGAGGTGCTCTGAAAGCTCTGGACCAGAAGATTGGCACCTGGAGGACATTCAACAAATGCTGGCTGGGACTTCTTCGTGGACAGGGCTCACGTCTTTTTCAGGTCCCCCAAACAAGGTGCCTGGGCACCTAAGGGGGTTTAGGGGTGGGGGTCAGGGGGTTCTCTGTAGGTTCAAGAATAAATTAATTTGGTTTGATTCATTTCAACTTTCCTCCCCTGGGACATTCTCCCTATTCTTTGTCTTCCTCCAAATTAGCAACCCACGTTTTCTCTTGCTTCAAACAGATGTACATCGATAGCGGGTTGAGGCTCTCCAATTCTCTTCTTCTATTTTTGCTCGTTCTAAATGCATTTTAGCTTTTGTTATTTTTGATAGTTAGCATTCCTTCCCTGCTTCCTCTTTCTAAAGCTTTCTGCCCCAGGAGAAGAGCTTTTGGGATGCCAACAAGTTTGCTGCCCTGTTATCCTCCCACCCCAATCCCATCCCTATCAACCTCAATTCACATATACCCAGAATCGTCACTGGATTCTAAGGTTACTCACTTTCTACTAAAGCCCTTTTCTCAGGCAGGTTAGTCAGAGGCAGATTCTGTTGCATGCAACCACAGAGCCCTACTTGATCCCCATCTTGTTTTTTCTTCCTCTCTCATCCTATTTCCTTTCTATCTCAGGCATGGTTTCCCAGTTGTCTCCTTGACCATCTACCACCAAGTGTAATCTCCTTCCTCACTGAACATAGAAGAATTCATTCCATTCTGTGAATAAGGACGACATCGCCTCTCTTTGAATAAGTCCAGCCTTCCTCTTATTCAGCACAGTGGCTCCAGGAAATTCAGTTAACCATCAAGGCAACCTCGTTGGTTGGCTGAGCAAAATGTGAACGTTCGCATCCTCCATGCCCTCAGATTTAGCCATCACCATCTTAAAACCGTAATACATGAGGAGAAGTAGCTACCATCTGCTTTCACTCTATTCATTTTACAGTGCCGAAAAAGGAGGTGAGACTTCTAATCACTCGGGCAAGGCCACCGGCCCAGCTAGAGGACAGAGGAGAATGTGGTCTGAGATGTGGCGAAGCGCTGCCATCATCTTATTGAGCAACTTATGAAGAAATACTCCTTTGGACGCAATCCAAGCACATTTTCTTTGTGAAGTAGAAAAAGCCTTTGTCCTAGAACAGTAATTTCTATAAGACAGTCTCATAATAAAGACATCTAAGGATTGTTCAGATTAAAGGGAAGTTAGAAAAGAAAAGGATCAAGGAGGAAGGGAGAGAAGTCAAGGAAAAATGCTTGATATTATTTCTTCTACAGATAGGGGCAGCGATCCTCTAAAATGTGATCTTTCCAAGTCATTCACTAGCCAACGCATATAGAACCCTTGTGTGCAGTTAGCTGGTTTAAATTTGAAGATTCAACACCCCCCCACCCAAATAAGGAATTGGATAATTGATCCAAAGCAATAAAGCAATAAAACAGTCATGTGAAATTCATATTTAAAAATATTTAATTCTTTGCTCCCCAAGGAATAAGTAATCATAGTCTCCCAAAACTCACCGAGTGAGTAGAGAAAATGGAAGCGAGATGCATAGGCTTTAGGAATGCACGGATTAATGCACACATCGTTTTTGTTGGGTAACACTATAGAAATGTTGTGACCCCCAGGTATGAACACCAAAGCTACATAAAATTTCTTTCACTTCACCATCCCTGTAGTTGGCTATTTTTTGTCTGCAAAATGGAACTTTCTTAGGGGTCAATCTACGTTTTGAGGGGTAAACAGACTCTTACAAATACGTAAATTGTTAGGTTCTCAAGTGGAGGTCAAATCAATTATTTTTAGTTATATGTGGAAAATTCCAAGGTGGCCAAACCCACTTGAGATGTACTATTATTGTGGGTGAAAATTCTATTCTCCCCCATCTTTCTTTCATAAACCCAAGATGCTAATGAACAGAGCTCTCAAAAGACCCTCCAGCGGAACAGGGAGTACCTGATGCCAAATCCCAGCAGGGCTCTGAGTCAACAATCACAGAGTGAAGGGATAGCTCATCTGAAACTGCTAATAGACTCTTAACTATAAGTGATGGTATATGCAGGCCACACTGGGGCCGGTCACAAGAAGCCACACTGCACAAAATGGCAGATGGAAATGAGAGTCCATTAGGCAAATCCATGATGGATTTGTGGTTAGTAAGCCCCTCAGCTCTCTCCCACCCAGATGCCCTGCAAGAGGGGCAGAAAGCACTGGGAGAAGGAATGAAAGCCCCAGGGGCCTGGCGGAGAAAGGCAAGCCACTGGCTGTGTATCAGTCTCTTATATACCCACTAGATAGCCTGGCTCGTGGGGCCCTTCCATTAATATGAATCTTGAAAACTGCTCTGAACCCTTCCACTAATCAGAAGGACAGAATGATAAAAACTCCCAAATGTATGTATTCAATCCTAAGCCTTTCGCCAAGTCTCAGACTCCCCGGTTGGATGGCCAACAGATCTACCATCTTGATCTCTTATTGGCATCTCTAATTGAGTATGTCCCTAAGTGACATCATTTCCTCCCGCCCACTCCTGCTCCTGTAGCATCTATCTTGATTAGTACTGTCACTGTCGACTCCACCTCTAAAAAAGGAAATCCTTCAAAGCTGGCGCCAGGTGCTTCTTCATGCTCTGCACACATTTAAGTGATTTTCCTCCGCAACGTCTCAGTGCCAGCCATGTCTCAATCCCACAGCCACTGCCGCAGACCAGGTGCTTATTTCTCACCTGGACAGTTAGAGCTGCCTACAGCCCATCCTTTCCTCCCTTCATCTTCTTTCATGCCAGTCTGTCCTTGAAACCGCCCCTGAGTCCTTATCCCCCAAACCAACATAGCTTTAAAACTTTGACTTCGGTTGGATATTGTCCACAATACATTCCTATGGCATTTCACTAAATGGGAATAATACATATAAATGACTTACTTTGTCTATGGCAGAAGAATGAATAATGCTTATTGTAATTATTAACTGCCTTATTAATTGCCTACGGTTCTTCAAAATCTGCTCCCCCACCCTCTTATTCTTGCCACTCATCAAAAACACTCACTTTCCCAACTGCCTTGCCTTTCTCCTAGTTCCATGAACTCAATGCTCTATTTACCAACTTCTTGACTTTACATATTCTGTTCCCTTTGCTGGATGCCTGCATCTCCTTCCTCCCTGAACTGCCAGGCAAGTATTTACTTACCTTTTAAGACTCAGCTCAAAAATCACTTTCTAGATGAAACCTCCTCCAAAATCTTCAAGGAAAAGCAGGCATTTCCTTCTCAGTGGAACGTTTTAATACCTCTGCTATAGTAGTCCCCGCATTTTAGGGTGATTTATTTGCTGTTCACACCATGTTACACTGTGAACAGTTCAAAAGCAGGTGCTATGTCGCTCATTTTCGTCAGCCCCGTGTCTAGCAAGGAGGCTGAGTTAGAGAAGCTCTGTGTATTGGGAGGTGAAAGGAATGGCCAGTGGTATGAGTATAATGATGTTTCTTCTAGTGTTACTTGAAATGTATTCAGATAATGACTTAAAGGGGGCAGTTTCCTTATAACCTTTCTACTTCCTCTCCTAACTGTTGCTTTAAGGAGAAAGTAGCATGAAATATTTAGCTTAGCCTCCCATGAGGAGGGCAGAAGTATCTGAGACCCAGAAGTCAGGCCTCTTGGGGTTCCTCTGTGCCCTTTCATGGTGGGATGCATCACTTCACCCGCTTTGAGAACCTGTGGTTTGATCTACCCATTAGAAGGAACAGAAACCTAGTGAAGCCACTCAGGCAAGTGAGGGACTCACTGTTATAAAACGGCACTCAAGGGAAAGCCAGGATGGCTCAGTGGGTTAAGTGCTCACTTTGCAGCCTGGGGGACCAAGGATCGAATCCCGGCCCCAGCCCGTGCGGACCCATATGCTGAACTGGGGAGTGCCCCCAGTTCGGTTCTTACCGGGGCAAGACCCCAGCCCAGTTCCTGCCCTGTGCAGCCCCGCGCCCACCTGTGGAATAAAACTATGTGGAAAAACCAATGATGTACAACTATGGAGACTGTTCGGGGCCCTCCCCCTTCCCTCTGTCTCTGTATCTCTCTCTGAATCTCTCTCTCTCTCTCTCTGTCAAAAACAATATATATCTTAAAAACAAAAACAACAACAAAAAAAAATGGCACTCAACACCTGGCAATGAAGCACAACAGCAGAGCTGGTCAAGAAGCTATAGAGTAGGGACCCGGGGCTGGTCTTCTCTCACCGGCCATGTGGTTTCACTTCTCTGCCTCACCCTAGTCTAGTCCCTGAGGCCTCTCTTTTCTTTTTAGTCTCCTGAGACTTCTCTCTCTCTGCATTTGACATGCACGGGAGCTTCACATGTCAGCCTCTATTTGGCTCCCATAAGTTTTCAACTCAGGGGTTCTAACAACTGTAGTCTGAGCCTAAGTACTTTTAAAAAGGAGGCCATTAGACTGAAGTGGCTTTGATGGCCTTAGTGAACAAACCAAAGCCTAAGGCTGAAACGTCTTGACATTAAGAAATCAAGACTGATCAAGAAATCAGTCTTGATTTCTTAATGTCCCCTTAATGTCCCCCAAAGACAACCAATCACAGACAGCCCACGAGGCTTTCCCAAAGGAGGCAAGCCCTCCAACAACAGCCAATCAAATCATTTCTTTCCTTTGCTGCCACCTCTTCTCTGTAAGTCTCTTCCCCCTCAGTGCTTCTGACTGCTTCCAGTTTGGCGCTGCCTTATTGGAATAGATTTTGTTCCAATAAACTCTTATAATATTTAATATACCTCAGTTTACCTTTGAACAGCACAAGTCCATGAGAGAGAAGATCCAGTTTGCCTAGCTCTCCTTTTGGGTGGCACATAAATCATATAATACAGGAACGACTTATTGGTGGACCTGGCTCAAGTGCCCACCATGGTCCAGCCACCTGGGCCAGGAAGGGGTGGGATCCCATGTGATCACATCTGAAGCTGAGAACAAGGATAGATGATCTGAGAGGGTCACAAGCAGCACAGTCACCTCCAACAGTATATCTTCACACACACCCCGCCCCCCCAAAAAACTTGCCCTACACCTTGGGCTTCCTACCTCATCGCTGGCAGCTTTGCCAGGCTGCTGCCCTATTGGCACCAACAGCACTGAACAGAACACACCCCCATGCCATTCGTGAAATCCTCTTAATACCGTCATGAAGGATTAAAACCATGAAGGAACATCAAAGCAAGGAAAGCAAAAGAGAAACATACAGGTAAGCCAGCAGTTAGAAACATGTGGTGAATTTAGCAATATCTCCTGATAGCAGATTTTTGAAACATGGCGACCACAACAATGCTGGGAGCCAATTTTCATTTCATCTGTGATTCCACATAGCAGATGCCATCATGGGGTACCAACCTCCCCTGCCCACTCCAATGGGGACTGGCACATAATGGGAAGATAGTTTTGTGCCATAGAGAACAGAGCTCAGAGGCTGAAGTCAAAGAGACTGAGTTTTGTCACTTAGCCCTTGTGACCAAGAAGAGTTCATCTGACCTCTTTATGTCAGTTTCCTCAACTATAAAATGCAAATAAACTCTACTTCACAGGGTTCTTGTGAATGTTAATCATGATGCCTATAAAGCGCATGTTCTTATGCTTGGCCTATAGGGAACATTCAATACACATTTCTAAAACCCAAGTTGAATCATATGAACTTGACAGTTTTGGTTGGTCAAACTAATATCATATGCTTCCCCTCTCAAATGACTCAATGCTTTATATTATTATTTCATATTTCTATGTTTTCATACAAATACACAAATTATGAGCTCCCGGAGAGTGTATTCTCTGCCTGGCTTGCTTCCTACACAAGTCCTGGCCCAAGACCTGGCAGACAGTAGGTGTTTCCTCCATATTTTTTTAATGAATAAATGTTGATCATGATGGGATGGGGATGGTGATGAATATACCTCTTTTGGACTGCCTATATCTGGGACAAGTATAGATATTACAGTCCTTTATTCCACTGCACACATTAAAAACAAAATAAATGTCTGTTAAAGGAATTAATGAGTAAAAAAATCAATGAATTCCAAGTCTATATAGAAGAAGTCCAAAGAGACTATCAAGTCAATAAAAACTGCTGTGAAGCTGGGTATTGGTCATTGCCATCACAAAACAGTGAGTAGCTTCCCTTCATTTTCACATTTCCAGCCGGTTCTTTAGCGTCCTGTGGACATTTTCAGCATGCACTTGGCCTCGTGGGCCTCCCAGGCAAATGAGAGGGGCAAAGTGCTAAAATCCAGGCTGACAAGCCAGGAACGTTTAGGACTGTTGTATGAAGCTTCCAGAAGACTGTGCTGGCTTTAGTCATCACTCAGAGATAGCCAACACCTAGCCATTGTGTGATAAGCCTTTGGATAGAGGACAACCATCCTAAGACACTGTGCAGCTCATGCTACCTAATGCAATTTTTGTCTAAAAGAGCCAGCTTAATTGATTCCCTGCATCTCTCATCAAACATTCAATCTTCCCTGGAGGGAGAACAGGTGAGAAGGGGGATGGTCCTAAAATAAAAAGGGGAGGGCAGATCTGGTATGCGGCCCTGGTAACAATCAGGAGAGTAGGAGAGGGTCTGGATGGATCAAGAAGACAGAAAAAGAAAGTGACAGTGAAAAAGAAAGGCTTTATCTAGCCATACACATGTCTGTAAAATTTCAAGTAATGGCCAGTTCATGTCTTCGGTTTCAGTATGAAGTCACTTTTAGAGAAGAGGAGTGTTCTTTCTGGTGTTGACAACAAGTAAAGAAAGAACAAAGTATGAAAGGTAATAGTCATTACACTTAGCAAAACATCAGTCATTTTCAATTATTTAACCTTCAGGAAACCACAGAGGTGCACAAGGAGAAGGGAAGAAGAAAAGAATGGCTGAGGGTCATAAGGACCAGCACAGAGATGCTACCCTCCCAGTGTCCCTACCTCTATGTACCCTCCTTCTTTGTGCCATTGGGCATGTCTGGGAAAGACTGCAATGCCCTGCATGTCACCATCTGACTTGAGAAAAAAAAGCTTAGAGCAGAACACATGAGGGACCTCCTCCGAGAGGAGGCTGAGGACTAGATTCAGAGCTGGTCTTGCAACTCCAGCTACTGTTTACAGAAGCGGTACCGCAGAGCGATAATTATGGGTTTTGTTTGGTTACATAGAGGGCCTGAATCCTCCATCAAAGGCAGAGGAAACGACTCACTTAGAGGTGTGGAGTGAATCTCTCACACTCACTGCCCACGGGATTCCAGTGGTCCGTGTGGATTCAAGCAGCCCATGAGACAGGGAGGGCTCAGGGTGCATGGTGGGCAGGAGGGCCCAGCACTCTGCCCTCACTCACCCTCTTCTTGGGGAAGCACACCAGATGGAGGAGGCAAGAAAGCTCCATGCTCCCCCAGCCAGCTCCGTGCTCCCCCAGCCAGCTCGCTTACCTTCCATCTGACCCAGAGAAACAGTCACTGTCGTCTCTCCTACAAAGTATGAGAACGAGAAGTGCCCCCATGCGTGCGGTGGAGGCTGCTTCTGACAATGGGAAAGTGGGGAGACGCCTCAGGGGCTGTGTCTGGGGAGAGAGGGAGAGAGGGAGAGAGGGAGAGAGAACGAGAGAGATTGATTGCTTCTTGGTGTACCTATGTGCTCCCACTATTGCTTCCTCTTCACTTCTCTCCTTGTCTTGCCCCCCATGTTTGGACCTGATCTTGAAACTTGGGCTCCACATTCTTTGACAACCTGTCACACCGCGAGCTCCAGGGACCCAAGCCCCGGGCTTGCCTGCCTTCGCCAGTAGCCTCACTGACTGCTGACAGGCCTATCCATCTCTAGAGGCTGTGTCTGGGCACTGAGTCTGGTGCCTTGAACACCAAGTTCACCACTGTCTCGGGGCGTCCTGCCGATCACTGGCCAGGGTTTCCCCAGCAGGATGGAGAGTGAGCCTCTGACAGACTCACAGAATAGACTGGTCAGCACAGAATAGGATCTGTTGACCTTCTTCCCCATGGAAGACGCACTGACTCATAGACAGGTGACTCAGCTGCCGGAAAAATGCACAACCACACCTGAACCATCCCTTCAGGCTCTGTAGAGCTGATAAGACAGACGCACCACATGGGGAGAGGGGTGAGCCTAAAAATAAAAGTTCTCCTCCTCCTAAGAGGAATCTGCTTTACACTCTCCAGCATCCATCCACGGGACCTGTAACAGACCAAACGACGACTTGCTCTTCAGCCTGTCCGAGTTCCCAAGAATCTATGTTTCAGAACCCAGACGAGAGATGCCTTTTCCAGCCACACCTAAGCAAAGTGGGAAATCCCCAGCGTTCCCCTCCTTCAGTCTACTTCCTCTTGGCCCTGGGACACTAGCATGCCATTCCCATTTGGTGACAAAAGTTACATTTTCCCAGTGAATTATTATTATGTGTCTTGAAAGAACATGGTAGCTATACCTACAAGACATGCCATCAACCACAGGCCGTTAATGCCTACTGTGTGTTCCCCTTGCTCTAACCTCACTGTTGGCTGGACGCGTGGAGAGCATGCCTGGTTCCCTTCCCTCCGCCTCTGCCCACTCCCCCACAGCATCATTGCTGAGGAGCACGTTTGCTCTGGAGAGCTCTGGGCTTAATGGATTTTGCAGTACTTCCCTTCCTTCCTGCCATAAAGCTCTGGCTTAGCATGAAAGCCGCCCAGATCCCGGATCCCACGGCACCCTGCCTGCCTGTGGAAACTCATCGCTGTGCTACTGGCCGATGGAAGAAGCCCCTGCTTAGTCATAACACGCATGCCAGTGACCATGTAGAGGGCTCACTTTATGCCAGGCAGCGTGCCAGCCCTCTGGGCACGGTGGCACTTGATTCTCACACAACCCTGGCAGAGGGCACTATCTTTCTCCTTACACTCTGGTTGAGGAAACATCAGGTCATGGTGCTAGTAAGGAAGGGAGCTAGAATTCATCCACTCAACCAGTAGTATTAAGCTCTTATTATGTGCCAGTCTCTGTTCTAGGGTTTGGGGTACCATTAGTGAACAAAACAGCCCCCAATTCCTCCCCTCATGGAGATGATATCCTACTGGGGTTTAAAATTGTGTGAGCCCAGAGCTGGAGTCAAATGATGGCTAAATTGACATGTCACTATGCAGTTCAGAAGTGGTCACAGCCACAAATAAATATTTGTTTTAAAATGTTTGGTCACACCACAATGAGATACCACTTGACACCCAGATGACAAATATATATATATTTCTTTTTCTTTTTTAATGGAAAATAAGTGAAAGCGAGGATGTGGGGAAATTGGAAGCCTTGTGCATTGTTGGTGGAAATGTATAGTGGCTCAGCCACAGTGGAAAACTGTTTGGCAGTTTCGCAAAATGTTAAACATCGATCATATGATCCAGTAGTTCTACTTCTAGGCATATACCCAGAAGAACTGAAAGCAGGGACTTGGATAGGTACTTGTACACAAAGCTTCATTGATGCATTATTTCCAATAGCCAAAAGTTGGAAATAACCTAAATGCTCATCAACAGATGAACAGAGAGACAAAATGTGGTACATACATACATACAAACAATGGAATATTGTTCAGCCTAGAAAAAGAATGAAATTCTGACATAAGCTGCAACATAGATGAACCTTGGAAACATTTTGTGAGTGAAATAAGCTAGACACGGAGATATGAACGTTATGTGATGCCACTTCACATGGGGTACCTAGAGTAGACAAATTCGTAGAGACATAAAGTGGAATACAAGTTACCAAGGGCTGGGAGGGATGGAGGAATGGGGAGTTAGTGTTTAAATGGGTACAGATTTTATTATACACTTAAAAACTGTTGAAATGTTGAATTTTGTTATGTATATTATACCACAATAAAGGAAAACGTTGGGGTTCCGGGACAGCTCAGTGATTGAGCACTTGTCTCAAAATCGTGAGGCCCAGTCCAGTGTTCAATTCCCAGCCCCAGCCCATGAAACACTATACGCTGAACTGTGGCTTCCCATGCGGGAGGCCCCTGCTTTGGTTCCTGCCCACGCGGCCCCAACTCCACGGTGTGGAAGGAAACCATGTCACAACTAATGATGTACAACTATGGAGACTGCTCTGGGCCCTCCCCTTTCTCTCTGTCTCTCACCTTCTCTCAGACAATAAAATTAAATCTTAAAAAAAAGGTGAGCTTTATTTTGAAACCTGTCCTTATGAGAAAACCATTTCAAAACAAAACTACAGCTGCTTGGCCAGGTTCCTTCCCACACCTGGAGGTTCTTTTCCAGAGCAGAATCTTACAACTCCCTGTTGACTTTTAAAAAGGGAGTGGGAAAGGGTCCATGAAAAAGCTCTTATCTTTCCAGATCCAAAAGCTTTGTTGTTGCACACCAAAGCCATTCTTGATATGGATGCTTTTCCTATTGCTCAGTGTCATGGGGACACACTCAGCATCAAGAGTCAATTTTTTGTCATTTGTAGCTTGTTTTCTTTTGTTTTCCTTCCCCTTTCCCCCATCCTCCGTTCCCTTCCCTTCCTTTGTTTTAGAATACAGTGGTCGGCAAACTGCAGGTCGCATGAACCGCAGTTTGCTGACCACTGTCTAGATGAAAATACTGAGCTCCACTTTACCCAAAACAAGTCTTCTGGATTTATGGCAATTAAATCCAAAAAGAAGCCAATGTTCTTATTTGTCTCATGGGGAGAGAGGGCTGAGAATCTGTGACGATTTCTGAAGCATTGTCTCAGGATGAAGGGGAGGGCCATCTTTAAACAGAGAGTGACCCTGACCAGTTCCCTGAGCTGAAGACAGCTAGTCAGTCATCATTAACCTATAGCTGCTTCTTGCTCCATTAAGTTCTGATGACCCGTGGACCTCCCATTGGTGTACAGACCCCGTGGCAGCCCTACCTAGGCGACATCACCCTCATATGGCTACCACCCATGGGATCGTAAGTGAAGCAAGCTGGACCGTCCATTTAGATGAACTCTTTTTGGAAAGATTCCTTTCAAGCAGCCTTTCACCACGCACTGGACCAGGAAGCACAAAGTGCCCTAACCAAGTAACAGGACAACAAACACACTCCGAGACTCCATAGTGGGAGAAGAGAGTCCCGGGACAGGAGTGGAATCACTTTAGAGAGCGAAGTCATGGATGGGAAAATGCAAAGACCGAAGAACCAAGTCCTCATTTTTTAAATTTTATTTTATAATTTGACATAATTTTGGACTTACAGATAAGTTAAGAAATGGGACACAGAGTTCCTATCTACCAGTCCCCAGGCTTCTCCTCATGGTAACATAGCACACGGCCTCAGGAGGAAACTGACATCGATTACATCCCAACTGTTAATCATTTTCTGAAAACAGTAGTAAAATTTTGCTTGTGGCTTGTGTTACAGAACGCCATATTTCCTTTGCTCAACTCGCCTCAGGCAAACAGCGAGTGCAAATCCTCCCACAGCAGAGAGGTGGGGACAGGAGGTGGGGGAGGAGCCTCGTCTCTGAAATGCTGTTAGCATCTTGGATTGGACTCCTGCTCCCTACTGAACGCGGCATTGTGTGTGTGTGTGTGTGTGTGACTTAAACTGTTAACTACCTGAGGATGACTGAGACCGTGAGAATTTTGTCTGAGAACCAGGGGAACACCCCCACCCTGAATGCATTCTTTAAAGAAACAGCTGGAGTGAAAACAACAACAACAACAACAAAAAAACGTAAGAGTATTTTGGTAACTAACCACACACGTTAGTTACAGCCCCTGATGGAACCAGTCATGTGCACGGCTGTATCTGTTTTAAAAGCTTCCTCTTGGCTATTTTGACGAGAAGGGGTTGGAGAAGGGGCAAGAGTAAAGCTGGGAGACGGAAAATTGGAGGGTGTTACAGCATGCCAGTGGAGAGATCATTCTAGAAATGCAATGAAGAGAAATGAGGAAATCCAGCATGCATTAGAAAGGACGAGCAATAGGGTTTAAGGACAGTGGGGTGAAGGGAGAGGGAGGGGTGAAGAGGTTTATAAGTTTCTGGCCTGAGCAATGGGGAGAAGATGCTGGCAGAGTAAGAGGCGCTAATAAGTGCAAGCCAAGCTGCAGCAAGTTGCTGGGGCTCTCTTGAAACAGCCTTCTGAAGAACTCTGGTTTCTTCAAGGTGTGTGGATGCACAGAAGACAAATGCTGGACTCTGAGATGTATCTTCAAAACTGACATCCGTGTTGGCTGGAGTCAAGCTCTGGGTGAGCTAGGGAAGAACAATATGTTCTGTGACATCCCCACACCATGCCTCCTAACTCCAGACTCTAGAGTGGGTTCTGATGGCGAAGTCCACTTGATCTCTCATGCGTGGCTGCCCCCCCAAGGGAAGGCCTTGCTCTTCAAAGCACCAAATGCTGGCCGACGCTTGTTACCAGATGCCAGCGTATGCAGATACCACTGAATGGCTTCCGAGGACCTCAGTGCATCCCTGTGAGTAACCATCACCCCTGGCCACAGGCAGTGAAGCTGCTGCACATTCATTTCCCAGCGCTCAGAGCAGAAACATCCGTCTGAAGCCACAAGGCTGGGGTAGATACAAGCAGCTGGGACCCCGTGGGGCTCGTTCATCATCACACCCGATTGTGGCAGATGTTTGCTGCTGCAGAGAGCCGTTCTGAAGCTCACGGCCCCTATTCAACAAAGCAGCGGGGTGACCCTGTGGATTCTGTGCATGAGGCCAGACCCACCCCCTGCCTCCTAACGTGGGGATTAAGCTTCAAATGTCAGTGTCTTGAACAAAAGGCCGTTTCTCTTGGCTCCTGCTACTGAGGTCCTACTCCCGATGGCCGTAAATGTGGAGATAAAGCATCGTGGTGTAGCTTTCAAAGTGCTGCCTCACTCCTTAAATCAGCGACATGGACACTCGGTGAATCGGTCACAATGTTCCCCACCCCCACCCCACCCCCCACCCCCAGTAAGTCAAATGCATGGATGCCTTCCCAGCAGCTGTGTGTAGGAATGGCTGGTCAGATGTTCAAAATTCTTGACCAAAATAAGGAAGAAATCATGCAAGAGGGTGGGGCTGAACTGTAATGCTTTCATGTTCTTCGGAATGGCAGGATTTTTATGAAATGGCTTTACATGCGTGCACAATCTGTAAACACAAAATTCCCTTTTTTTTTTTTTTTTTTCTCTAACACAAGCCACAAGCAAAATTTTACTACTGTTTTCAGAAAATGATTAACAATTGGGATGTAATCGATGTCAGTTTCCTGGGCTTGGAAGTTGTCCTGAGGCCGTGTGCTATGTTACCATGAGGAGAAGCCTGGGGAATGGTAGATAGGAACTCTGTGTCCCATTTCTTAACTTATCTGTAAGTCCAAAATTATGTCAAATTATAAAATAAAATTTAAAAAATTAGGACTTGGTTCTTTGGTCTTTGCATTTTCCCATCCACGACCTCTCTAAAAGTGTTCTTTCTCATTGATTGAAAAAAAAATTATCTGATCCATTTTGAATGGGATTTTCTAAAAAATGAGGGGATGCCGGGATAGCTCAGCAGTTGAGGGCTTGTCTCGTAATTGCAGGGTCCTGGGTTTGATTCCTGGCTTTGATCCCCAGCCCCGGCCCATGCAACCACATGAACTTCAGCACAACTGGTAACTGCCAAGATGGCTCTGTGGCAAAGGTTCTGACCTCCTATGTGGGAGGTCACCAGTTCGGTTCCCACCCCACACGGCCCCACATCCACCTGTGTGGAATGAAACCATGTCACAACTAATGACGTACAACTATGGAGACTGCTCTAGGCCCTCCCCCCGTCTTTCCCCCCTTCCCTCAAAAACAGTAAAATATTGTTTTTAAAAAATGAAGTGAGGGGAAGCCGGGATGGCTCAGTGGGTTAAGCACTCACTCTGCAGCCCTGGGGACCGAGGATCAAATCCTGGCCCCGGCCCATGCGGACCCATATGCTGAGCTGGGGAGTGCCCTCAGTTCAGTTCTCTCTCTGTCTCTGTGTCTCTGTATCTCTCTCTCTCTCTGTCAAAAATAATTAAAAAAAAAAAAGTGAAGTGGGCATTTATATTTGGCATCAGTCTACACTTGGCAGTAGTTGGACGACCTTCCATGCTAGCCAGGCACCGTCAGCTGACTGTGTGAGAAAGGTCTTCATTTTTCACTTTCAAGTGGAAAAAGGCCTGGCTGATTCAAATGGATTTGGCTTTTGATTTGAAAACCATGGCCTTCTGTGAGGACAACTGAACAGATGTGCATCTACTTTACTGAGGTGCTGCTTTGCTGAGGAAAACACAATTCTATCACTTTTGGTGCTACATTGCATGAGGAGAGGATTTAGTGTGGGATTTTATGCACTTGTTTATGTAGCTAACTCATGCCGATGTAGGACTAGATTTGCTGCCACCTCTGTCTGCGTTATCTATAGTATTTAAACTTTGTTGATATTTGGATGCAATGTGTTTTTTAATCTTCTTGCAATGTGTTTTTTAATCTTCTTGCAATGTGTTTTTTATCCTCTTGCAATATGTATTTATCCTCGTTATATTTTGGGTTAATACACAACTCTGATGGATGAAACTACTATGGAGCATATGTAAATATTATCCAATTGTGAATAATGAGAATTTAATAAACTACATTAATTGAAAAAAGCAAGTATTTCTATTAAGCATTATAATTCCTCTTTAAAGGGAAGCCAGGATGGCTCAGTGAGTTAAGCACTCACTTTGCAGCCCCAGGGTCTGAGGATCGAATCCTGACCCCAGCACATGCAGCCCATATGCTGAACTGGGGTGTGCTTCCCATGCAGGAGGCCTCCAGTTCAGTTCTCGCCCCAGGTTCAGCCCCTGGCTGGAGGGGGTGGCTTCCCATGTGGGAGGCCCCCAGCCAGTTCCCACCCTGTGTAGCCCCCGCCCACCTATGTGGAACAAAACCATGTAGAAAACTGATGATGTACAACTATGGAGACTGCTCTGGGCCCTCCCCCTTCTCTCTGTCTCTGTCAAAAATAATAAAATAGATCTTAAAAATAAAAAACAAAAACTTTTATGATTTCTCTTGAAGACCTCAGAGGACCTCAAGACATTGTGATAGGTGTCCTCAAAGATCAAAAAAGGGAAATCCAGTAAGTGGCCTATCAGAGAAAATAGCTGTTATTGGATTTGAAATGAGCTAATTTAGTAAAATGGCAATAACAGAGGAACCTCAGAGAACAGCTGGTCTAATCCTCATGTTTTGGGGTTTTAAGACGTTCAAAAATGACCAGCACTTAATTTGGAGTTGGTGTGGGATGTGAGACTCCTCTGACAATCTGACAAAGCTATTGATATTGTACATAGGAAAGGCATTCGTGTACACTTTAGATATAATCTGGAGAGTTGTATGGAACCCCTGGAGTCTTTTTTTTTTCTCTTCTTTTTTTCAGAATAAAACAAAAGACAAGCACCACCATCAATCTGTAAATGTGTTTATGACTGTTCAAATAAGCAAAGGAAAACGAAAAAAAGATACACACTACATTTTTACTTTAGTTACATTTGGAGTTTAAAATTGGAGTGAACTGAGGGGGTAAAAGAAACTTAATTTTACTGAAACTTGAGACTCTTAGTATTGATTAAAGTATTAGTACTAGGATGTAATGCTTTTGAAACACAAAACCTGAACCAAATGAGAAAAAGAAAAAGTGGGGGAGAAAAAGAGAAAAGGAAAGATAGAGATGGAGATAGAGTTAGAAAGAGAGAGATGAGAGAGACCTCATCCTTTAAATGAGAAAATAAAGTTAGGCTTGAGCTAACTCTGCCCCTGGGTCCAGGGCTCAATAGTTCTCTTCCCTGGCATTTTACAAAACACCCTCTAAGCCTCTAAATTTCTGCTCAGCATCCCCAGCGGATAAACTAGAAGCCAGGGCTTTGGGCTCCAGTGGTGGTAGATTAGGAGCCACTGTGTACTAAGCTCCTGCCAGGCGCTAGACCTATATGATCTCCTACAATCCTGACACCAACTGTCTAGGGTTAAAAAACAGGAAGGTCAACAACACACATTCCTGACCTAGAGCTTGACAAGAAACAATCTTGTCTGTACTGGGAGGCCTTCACCTTACATGAGTGGTATACTTGCACCCAACTCCCCTCCCCAGGGAACAAAGGTCATCTCACCTTCACCTTTTACAGATGAGGAGCTGAGGCATGCCATCACGGGGATCTGGTAAGGAGAACAAATCAATGCAAACCTTCCTGCTCACACCCAGTGCTCTGCTCAAACCAGGCCATTCTCTACCCAGCAGCTAGAGTGGTTCCTTTAACAATGAGGGCAGATGGGATACCAGCATCGCTGAGCAGCTGGGAATTGAACCCCAGCCCCAATCCGTGCAACCCCATAGGCTGAACTGCCAGGATGGCATGGAAACAAAGGTTCTCGCCTCCATGTGGGAGGCCTCCAGTTCAGTTCCTGCCCTGTGCAGCCCCACATCCACCTGTGTGGAATGAAACAACGCCACAGATAATGATGTATAACTATGGAGACTGCTCTGGGCCCTCTGCCCTTTTCTCTCTCTCTCTCTCTCCCCACTTCTCTCAAACAGTAAAACAAATCTACAAAAAAAAAAATGAGGAGAGAGAACTTCATACCTCTGCCCCACACCCTCCATGGGTTCCCCATTTCCCTCAGGATAAAATCCTCCAACCTTACATAATTTGTGGCCTTATATAAGTGAATGAATGCTATGCCTCAGAGCAATACATGAGAAATGGAAAATACTTGAAGAGTAAAATCTGGGGCCGATTCTGTTTTCCAAAGAGGTGGCTGGCTGAGCAATTTGCAGGTGAGCTTTTATTTCCCAATAATTTCCTAGTTCATTCATTTCATCTTCTCTGCATTAGAATAAATCAAGCATCCGCCCCTTCGTGCATACACTGAGTCCAATTTCGCTACGTACTTTCAGAGGGGACTGTTACAATAGAGGCATTTGGTGAGAGAAACATGCTGATCATCTATCTTGGTGTCATTGCTCTAATTCTGCTGATCTAGTCTGACCGCGGTTAAAATTAGGCACCTTGTAGGAATAAAGAGATAGGTGGAATGTAACTGAGGCATCGTTTTTAATCAAGACAGCTGATGCTATCTCTCTCTTTTCACACCTTTGCACTATGTCACTTTGTATCTTGCCAAAAGGGGTGATGTGTTCCGTAAGTTTTTTTGTGGGGCAATCCTTGTGAGATCAGCCTCTGATGACTATTAATGGCTTTGCAAAGATTGTTTCTGGAGGAGATAATCCCAGGACTGGTTGAGACATGTATACCACTCATTCGTCTTGGACTGTAAACTGCAGTTTCAGGGACAATTAGTCAGGAAACAGTGTCCTGTGGTTTCTAAAAATTATTAAATGTACTTATAATGCTTCAAGAGATGTGCCTTGAAGATTCATTTCCTCATATCCTGGATCCACAGAAAAATAAGGGGGTACGTGGCTGTTGGGTCTTGATAGGGTCTGAAAAAGTGCTGTTCAATTGTAGCAATCATCCTTATAGTACTAAATAAGCATGAACTCCAAAACTACCAGAGAGTGGAGGTTTGGCTTGCGTTTGCTAGAGAACCAGAAACAACCCTCCCTGGAGAGTCAGGAGACCTGCATGCCATTCAATCCAGCAACCCCTGGAGGTGCGGATCTATGTTAGGCATTCACCCCATGACTTGGGGGGTTAGTCACTTTTCTACTTTGGGCTTTAATTTCTGTATCTGTAAATCAGACATAAATCCTGCCCTGCTGGCTTTACATTGTTTATGACAACCAATAGCTGAAAAAGGAACTACTAAGCATGTCAAGTCTCTGGTTGTTGTTGTTGTGACTGCTGTTGTAACAAGGAAATGCAAAAATTTCACCTCTTCTGTAGATGGCTAACCCCCACATATCAGATAGGACAATAACACTTTTTTTCCCTAACTTAATCCAAGGTTGAAATCACTCGTTCTCCTATAAAAAGCAACTATTGATATTACTGTTGTTCTAAGACACCCTCACCTCTGCTTAGAACTGGATTCTTGGAGAATATAGAGAGTATTTAAAGAGGAAGGACAATAAAGTTGGATTTTTAATGATTTGACTTCTGTTAACCTCCTTAGAAAGCATACTGTCTGTTAAAATACTCCTATATGTGTAATCATTTGTCTAGTATCTGTCTTGACCCAGAAACTAGACGATACATGAACTGAGCACCCGTTCATGGTGCCTTCACATAGCGGACACAGACACCCAAAGTAAATACTTGCCTCACGAATGAGTAAGAGACTAACTCCGCTTCTATGCTTGTAGGAGGGAAGTATCAAATATTTACCCAGAACTTAGGATATGCCAGGTACTTTCTAGCATGCCCACTTCACAGGTAAAGAAAAGCACAAACAACACAAGTTAACCTCACAGACAGGTTAAGTCACTTTCTGAAGGTTAAGCAGCCAGTAAGGGGCAGAATTAAGATGTGAGTCCAGAAGGCAGGCTCCACAGCATTATGTATCCTTTCTTGGCGAGAACATCACATACACTATCTGTGTACATGTCTCAAACCTCCAGCTTCCTGACAGCTGATTATCACCCTACTTGATTTGGCCTCTTGACAGCCCCATGTCTATAGACGATACTGTTAGACCAGAGACAGAGAATGGAAAAAGAATGTCTAGAGAGGTTTCTGTGGCTTCTTAGAGCCACTAAGGCTAAAGATAATGTGCTTCGAAGACAAATGATGAGGCTGATTTAGAGCTTCACCCCAAACACCCCCAATGCTCAGGACCAGGTGAAGCCAGAGCTAAGATGGGTGGGGCTTCAGCTGACTGTCCACGGAAATGCCCAGGAGCAGGGTTGGTCACCTTGTTTCCTTCAATTGCTATTTGCCCGCTTTCTCCCATTTTACTTCATTCTTCATCTATGCTTATGTGAATCAAACCCCACAACCGGAGGAAAGACCAACTCCAAGTAATTCCTGCTATTGCCAAACCCAATGAAGGACTCAGTGGGGGCCAGTCCCAAACGGCATGGGAACCCATGACGAGGAAGGACCATGGCTCAGAAGCCCGCAGGCTCAGCAGAACCTCGAGAGAGACAGCCGCCATACAGAGTGTCTACAAAGGTCAGGTCCCATGATGGGCTTACAACAGCAATTTGTGATGGCCATCAAGTAAGGACTGTATCAGACTGGAAAGCCAATCTGTCACTTGACATCCACATATTAGGCCCCTACCATTTGCGACAGATAAGGTCTTATGCCTGTGCCTCAGTGGCTGACATATGTTTTCGTGCCCACAAGAACCAGACCCCTAGACAGGGTATCCTCCATCTCCCAGGCCTGCTTCCACCCGCTTCTCCAGGCAGCTCCTTTCTGCCCCGAGCTTCTGCGAGCTATGCCTGGGATGCCTGCAGTAACTCTTTCCCCTACCGCCTCCAGTGTAGTGTCTGTTTGCTTAAACCACTTCAAGTTCGCTTTCATTACAGAAAAATCCTATTCAAAGTCATTGAGGACAGAACCAAAGTCGTTTCGTTCTAGAATTTGGGATTTTTCAGAAGTAAGAATGGTAATACGGACATCTACTGTCTGTCTATTACATAGCCCCCCCACCCCCCAGAAGGGACAGTGAGAGTACCCTGTAACTGAATGCGAAGGGGGACCCCAAAAAACGGAATTGTCTTCCAGAGGGCGAGCCCCTGGGAGCACAGGCTTCCCCTGATTGGTGAGTGTTCTAGGAGCCCATTTGCATCCGCGTACCAGCTGGTGGTGCTGTGAGAGGCTGCGTTCGGCTTCAGTGAATTTTTTTTGGACTGTTTCAATGCGTTTGCCCATTTCATGATAAGTGAGTGCTTTACATGAACAACGTGCAGCATGACAACACACCTGCCCACCGTGCACTGAGTGTTCAGTAGGCCGTGACCAAAAATGTCATGACCCCCAGGCCCCACCCTCCCTATTCACCCAATTTCACCCCAAGAGCCTTTCTTTGGTTTCCCTCACAGCAAACGTGTTTGCCGATGTGGAAGAGGTGAAACGAAAAAACGGCAGAAGCACTAAAAGGCATCAAAATCGACAAGCTCAAAAACTGTTGTGAGCAGTAGAAACCCGTCTCGATAGGTGTATTGCATTCAACAAAGAGTATTCTGAAGGTGATTAAAGGTAAAACATGTGAGAATAAGGACACTGCTTGTTATATATAAATTCCGGTTTTGGGGGGGTCCCTCCTTGTACACTGATATCTTCGTAGCACAGCATAAGAAAAGTCATACTAAGTTAAATAAAGAGAATACAAAGAGCCTCATGTCACAGGAAAACCCTTGTGGTTTTCAGATCTTTTCTGGACTCCAGAATGGCTGACGACGCATTCTACACAGACCCATATTTACCACCTGAAGCCCCAACCAGTGGTTTCACACACCCGGACGCAGGCAGGGTGGGGTGGGAGGCAGGCTTCAGTGTGTCCCTCAAAAATCCTGGGGGCCCTTTCATCAGCTCTCATTTCCTTTCTCTCTTCCTAGCACTACATTCCCAAGGTATTTCCAAATTTCACGTATCTCAAGCCTACATTTCACCATCTGTTCATCAATCACACCACAGAGAGCTCAAGACGTGGGCTAGAGAAGGCGTAGTAGTAAGGGAGTCGGGCTGGAAACGGCCTTCGTTGTCCATCAGACAACACAGTGCTGATTCACTGAGCAGCAGGAGGAGGATAAGAAGAAAAGGAACAGTCCAATATTCACTCCGTGCTTGCCATAGCAAAAGACTGTGCGAAACCGCCAACTGTAAGGTCTCATTTCACCCTCTCAGCAAAGTTTAGGGGTAGGTGCCCCCTTATCTGAAGACACGGAGACTCAGGGAGGTTAGGTAACTTGACAGTAAGAGGCAACAATGAGGGAGAGAGAGATGGCAGAGCTACCAGAGCCCAGACTAGATAGATGTAACTTGGTGCAAATAAAGTCATGTCTATTGAGTGGTACTCACACCAACTGTCTCCGCTATAAGCATCACATGGGAAAGAAAAAGGGCGGTTTCATTGTTTTGTTTTGTTTGGGCTTGGCAGGAACAGGACTGGAAGTGTGTGTGTGTGTGTGTGTGTGTGTGTGTTTGTGTGTGTGTGTGTGTGTGTGTGTGAAGAGGTGGGGTGCAGTCATGGGGAGAAATAGTTTCCAAGCCCTTATTGGTTGAGACACCGCACCGGTGACCAGGCCACAGAGAAGTGAAGCTCTTGTGTGGGGTCCTAACCCCTGTCCTGTGGGGTTTGTGAGGCTTACCTGAGAACACAGATGCCATGCCTGTCTTGGGGCTCTAACTCACGGCTAGGCAGCAGCTGCTGCTTTCTCCCAAGAAGGCCAGGCTCAGCTGGATCCTGATCTCAGAATAATCCATGACACTCCCTCTTCCCAACTCAGAAATCAAGGAGAACAGGAGCCGCGTGAGGTTCCCCAGAAGTCACGTGCCCAGCGTGCTCTGTTTCCTACTGCCCAGACCCAGAGGCCTGGCTTCCGTCAAAACGGACTCCCCTTCCCCACGAGTGCTTCGGAAGCAAACTAGCAGAGCTCGTTAGAGGCAGAGGTGGGAGGCCATGGCATGGATTTGTCTTGCTGAAACCCATGCTTGTAGAGGCAAGACGGGATTCGCCAGCACACACAGGATCCTCCCATGTGCCAACTTCAGCAGATAGCATCCAAGTTTGCCACAAGCAAAGGCAGGGTGCGTGCCACCTGCTCCCCTCAAAGCACATCTGGGCATTCCAGGGCAGGGAGTGCAGAAAGCCTCCAAGGCCTGACTTCACGCCCATTGGCAGCGTCACGCGGGGGCCCTGAATGCAGCCCCGAGACAGGGTGGCTTCCATGTCTTCCCCCACCGTCCATTCCGACGCTAAGTCTCCCTGGTGAAATCCATACAGTGTAAGTTCTACAAAAGCACAGATTTCAATAAATATGGCTTCCACCTGCGAGCATCCCAAAGGGGCATCTGGTGACGTCCTAGGAAGAAGAAAATGACAGCAAGAGCGAACCATGTCACCTGCCACACAATTCCCACATGGCTGATGAACAAGCGTTCCTTCCGAGGGACCCGTCTGAAGAGAAAGGTCTGCGGAGATGAGCACAATCTGTCCACTGCCAGCCGCTTGTCTGCCCCAGCGACTCCAATGGTACCTTCATGTCAGGGCAGGTGGCCACGTCTCTGTGACAAGTAGGTGTGCGACAGCTGTGACTCACACCTCAGATTCCCTAGCTACCTTGAGACATGGACTTGATCCTGTTTGGGCTTCTTCTCTCCCTACCCTCAAGTTCAAATGCATAAATGGAAGGCACGAGACAATACAGACTTTGTTCAGTTTTGGTCTTGTCTTTGATCTAGATGGACTCCGTTATTCAACATTGGGTGGGAAATGAATGCCGTCGGACTTTCAGTCTACCTGTCCAAACCCGTTTCCCACCATGTCCTTCAGGAACCCTTGCAGAGGAAGCCTTACCCACTCTTTGCTCCCCAGCATGTTCTCCATCCAAGTCCACCAGGCCTATCAAGTTGGTTACTACACCTGCGGGCCTGGTTACCTCATCTGAGCCCAGCCCACCATTTCTGGATCCATCCAGTGATGTCTCAACCCACCCGCGTCTCCAGCTTGGACCAGTTTAACAGTGCCCAGGTCACACTTAGGCACGACTCTCCTCTAATAACACAGTGCAAGCTGAATGTTTGGTCTGTATTATTATTATTGGCTCTCGCGTCTCTGGCAGCTATTTGTTGAGGGGCTGCCATGGAGTAGGCATGGTGAAAGGGGATGTGATAGAAACGTCCTTGTGCTCAAGGTGACTGATCAGATAGGTCTGGGCTTCTGTGACATGCACAGGGGCCACCAGGAGATATTATTAAAGTAAAGATTCGGGGGATGCCAGGATAGATCAGCAGGTTGAGTGCTTGCCTTGTAACCACAAGGTCCGGGGGCTGAATCCTGGCCCCAGCCCATGCAAGCCCACACGCTGAACTGCAGCGCAACTGATAACCACCAGTATGACGTCAAAGGTTCTCGCCTCCCATGTGGGAGGCCCCTAGTTTGGTTCCTGCCCCATGTAGTCCCATATCCACCTGAAACTACAATATGTCACAACTAATGATATACAACTATGGACACTGCTCTGGGTTCTCGCTCTCTCACCGTCTCTCAAACAATAAAATAAATCTTCAAAAAATAAACAAACAAGGAAACAAACAAACAAATAAAGTGAAGATCCTGCCCCGTTAATCTCTCAGTCCGGACTTGAGATTTTGCATTTTTAACGACTGTAAAACATACCTGGAGTACAAAGTAGTAGGAAACCAGGCAGGCAGGTAGAGCGGTTGCTAACATGTGTACCTCTAACTTGGTCAGTGATATTGCAGCTGAGACCAGAGATGATTAAGTGTTGGCCAGCAATCAATCGGTAGGTCTGTGTGGGGGGGATGGGGGACGGCAGAGGGTTAAAACGATGAATTTCCATTTTCACCGAAGTCCCAAACTCTGAATAGAAGGAAGCGTGTCATTTATTAATGACTTATTGCCAGGAGAGATGGCAACCCATCAAAGGCGATGGCTTTGGGGCATGTCGAAAATGGCTGGATGGCAGGCGCCAGGGCTCCCAGCTCTGCCAAAGATTCCTGTGCCCGAGACTGGCACGAAGGCAGCACGCTCAAGGGGAGCACGCGGGCGGAAACAATGGGCATCTCAGTGGGAACTAGTGTAGAGAAAGGGCTGGTTGGGCGGGCGTTGGCCTGGCGTCAAGCCCCGGAAGGTTTGCCAAACACCGAGGAAAGATAGAAAGGCTCAGTAATGTCTGAGGCTGGGTTTCCCGCCACCTGGGAGACAGGCGGCTGCACTCAGCTCTACGTTAAAAACTTAAGGAAAATAAAGACGCCATCCCTTCACGCTCAAGTTCGCGTTCTTGATTTGTGCACACTCTGTAAGACACCCTGGTTGTAGGTCCACCCTGTGGATGCCAGGGCATAAGGGAAAAGGCCCAGGGTAACACTTTTGAGTGCTTCTCACCAACCCTACAACCACTTTTGTCACACGCATTGCAACGGATAGGTGTGGGTTGGTTGAGTTGACGACTTCAGGATAATGGTGTAAGATGAACCACTGAGACAATCCAATCAGTTACAGTAGCCAACACACCCATGAACTGCACAGCCCTGCAATGAAAGCCGTGATTCTTGGAAATACCCGCTTGCGAGGCGATGGTACAGGCAGAATGAGCAGGAAAGGAGAGTTAAGTAAAGAGACAGTCTCCTAAAAATAGTCTAACCCTACTCAGAGCCATTTCTCAGAGAAGGGTAAGAGTGATAAGAAAAATGCATCTTCAAACCATTACAATAAACACAGGACGTTCTCTTGATTCGTTTTCGTTCTCTTGATTCGTTTTCGTTCTCTTGATTCGTTTTCGTATCTGCCGGAGCAGATTGCTAATGGCAGGAGGGGGAAGGCTCACCTGAGAGAGAGTGAGGAAGCTGGGAAAAGGAGAACACAGACATGTGGAGGGGAAGCTGGAGACAGCCCACCAGTGGTGGGAGGTTACCCAGTTTCAAGGTTAGCACTCAAGGTCATGGATCTGAAGTTTCATAACCATAAGTTTCAAGGAATAAGCACCATCACCAGGTATACGAATAGCTCAAATGGTATATCTCTCAGGGTTACTGGGAAACCAGGTGTTAGGGAGAAGGTATGTTGAGGATGGAGAGGATCTAAGATAGCATCTGGGGCAGCAAGGTCAATGCTTGTCCCATCCACACCTTTGGCCAGGTGCACCTTCTCAGGATGGATGGAGAAGCTGCAAGGAGCTGCTGAGACCACGGGGGGGGGGGGGGGGGGGGGGGGGGGGGGGGGGGGGGGGGGGGGGGGGGGGGGGGGGGGGGGGGGGGGGGGGGGGGGGGGGGGGGGGGGGGGGGGGGGGGGGGCAGGCACCTGGGCCCCCAGGCCCCTCCTTTCTTCTTAAGTGGCCTTTCTTGGTCCGTGACTCCTTCCTAACTCCAGCAACAAGAAGACAAGCAGGTGCCCAGAGGAAATGGTAAGTGACCAATGCTTATGGAGCAACTGTTCTCAAACTGTGTTCCTTGAAGCTTTAGGGTTCTGCTGCGTGAGTGAAGGAGGTTACTTCATCTTGGAGGAATGGAAGTGGTACTGAGCCTTCCACTCATTTTATTGGAGGTTTTGTGACTTCCTCGGTTTGAAAAAATTAAGAGGTTTAAAACCAGTAAAACGGTATGTTTGCATCAATAACTCCACACCACATTTTTTATCGTTACAACCATGGAAGCTTTGGAGCCAGACAAAAGCGGCATGTGTCCAGGTGGGGAATTCAAAGGGATGGAAAATTCCTACAAGTGGGCATCACTAAACACAAACGCTCACCGGGTAAATATTTCTACTTTTTGGGGGAGGTGTGTGTGTGTGTGTGTAACTCTTTTTAAGTCTTTTCTGTGAAAGCAGCACAACTCCTTCCTATGTGGTTCATGTTGACCTTCTGAACCCTCCCCTTCAGAACCCTAACTGCACAGATTCTGTTCAGCCTGTTAAGCTGCCATCCCGCTTAACAGAAAAAAAAAATTCCCAGTCAAGGATCAGATTTCACCGGAGCTTAAGCCCCAAGAATTTGGCCCCTGCTAATTTAGCCATTCTTGAAACAGGTTCCTCCACTTATAAACAACTCGAAGTTTGTGCACAGGTAGGAAAACTGACTTCTGTGATTAGGGAAACAGTCAACATTTTTTTTTAATAAAAAAATTTTCCTTTTTCTTCTTTTTTTTTAAGATAATTTTTCCACCCTGGAAAGGACATTTTCTATATTCCCCAAGGAGGATTGACTAGGTCAGCCTACAATGAAAAAAATAAACAAACAAAATCCCACAAAGCACAATCCAAAGAATCAAAAGTTAAGCAAACAACATCATTTTCCTCGCTTACCTAGAAACGCGTGGCTTTGTTGGAGTCATTAAATCTAACTCCTGATCTGGTTGAGCGCTAAGTGATTTAATGACCATATTTAAAGGAGAGCCAAGGAATTAAGTGGAGACAGGGAAGGGGACAGATTAATCTCCTTGGCTGTTCTTTCCCCCATCTTCAGAGAATTCAGAAAAAGTCCAACCCCCACAAAGAGGAGGACCTCAAGGACCTTCTAGAAACACAGATTTCCCTTGGGAAAGAGCACTTGACCTCAAGGGGCAACAGGAGCCAGCTACTATGCAGAGACCAAGAGGACTGGCAATGTCACTGCTCCCTGCAAACTGAAGTGCACACACAGATTCCGGACAACCTTACGCTCCTGCGTATCCTCCTCCCACCCCCATCGCCCCTCAGGTCCCCATTCATTCCGCTTTTAACGTTCATTCCACTTTTAACGTGGTGAACTGGAGGGATCCTGGGAACCTATGAAGTTGGGAGTGTAGTGATTTTGACATGGCAAACTCTTGAGGCAGCTTCCCAAAGGAAGACGGGAAAGAACATTCTTTTCCAAATGACACCAAGCAGACCGAAGTAAATTTATTCGTTCAGAAAAGGTCAGTAAAGTCATGCTTTTCCCATTAACAGCTGTACACAACCCATCCGCATGAGGGATAAACAGAGCTTCATGTACCCAGAGACCCAAAACATGCACAAAAATGCTCCCAGGCTCTCTAGGGTATTAGGGCCGATGTATCAGCACACAGCATGGATGAGCTGCATGTCCGGGCATCACAGCGCCAAGCAGTTTAGAAACGAGCTAAATGAACGTGTAGGAGTGGAATACATGAGTGCCAGCCTGCAAAAAAGGAGGAAGCATTAGAAGCTGCCCTGGCTTCAGGCAATCACCTACCATTGTCAGAAAAATAATACAGGGACTGGCACAGCTCAGAGATACTAACTACCGGGAGGAAGGCAGCCTGTCATTCAGATGGGCACAGAAAAGCGCAGTGGGTCCCAGGTTTTGCTCCTGACCGTCTGTAAACCTTATTTGGATCCCCTCGCCAGGTAGGAGCTCCCTCCTTTGCCATTCTGTAAGATACCTTTCTGTCTGTGAACGGAATTTCTTCCCCCCAGTAATAACTCCTCCCACAATTAGTGCCATCAGACGTATTAGGATCATCTGTACACTGACAAGCTCTGCTTTGTTTTGTCATCTTGGTAAATACTGGTCTTTTTTTACTTGGAGACGGAAAATGCAAAGAAGGGAAGAACTTTCTGTTGTTCTCTCTGCGCCTGCCATGCTTGCCCTTCACCCGGCCCATGGCAGGAAGGCAATAAGTCTCTTTCAAACTGAACTGAAAATTTCAGCCAGGGTCGAATACCCTCGGCCCTGTCACACCCTCAGGGCAGTGACAACTGTTTCTTGGTAACCACAGAGGACTACCGGTAGTTCCAGGATCCCCTTCAGATACCAAATCCAAGAAAACTCAGGTCCCTTATACAAAATGCCACAGTACTTGCATATAACCTACGCCCCTCCTACTGTCTATGTTAATCTCTGGATTACTTATAACATCTAATGCAATGTAAATGATGTGTAAATAGTTGTTACACTGTATTGTTTGGGGAATCATGACAAGTGAAATGAGTCCATGTATGATCAGCACAGACACAACCATCCTAGGCCTAACGACATAGTGTACACAGCCACAATGTAACTTCTTTTCTTCAAATATTTTTGATGTACGGTTGGTTGACTTTGTAGGTGTGGGACTGGCGGACACAGAAGGGCCAACTGTACTGACGTTGACAATCCCATTCATGAACAGAATATCAGAACTTGAGAGAACCCTAGAAGCCTCCTAAGCTCACCCCTTCCTACCCCAAAAAACGGTATTGCAAATACAGAGTTCCTGACCTTTAAATAAGGGTGGGGTTCAATTCTGAACAAAGCACTCACCAGGGTCTCTGCCCCTTGGCCTCTCAATTCCACACCCGCTAGGGCAGGAAAAGGCATTATCGAAGTCAGGCATCAGGGTGAGGTGAAGGAAGAAGAGGCAGAGGGAAACCGCTTCCCAACCTTTGCTAAAAACACAAAAATATTTCCCAACTACACAGAATTCTCAGTTTATCAGGGAGACAGGGAAAGATGGCAGAGCGTCAGATCATGGATGTCCTTTTTCGTTTCTCCGACACTATTATCTTATCTTTAATAAAGATCAACGTTTACCTTTCAGGCAAAAGTTTTTCTAAAGCAGATTGCTGATTTTCAACCAGGCATCCCCCAAATTTTATCTTTTTATTTTATTATTTATTTTAAAGATTTATTTTATTGTTTAAGAGAAGGCGAGAGAGAGAGAGAGAGAGAGAGAGAGAGAGAGAGAGAGAGAGAGAGAGAGAGAAGGGGGGAGGGCCCAGAGCAGTCTCCACAGCTGCGCATCATTAGTTGTGACATAGTTTCATTCCACACAGGGGAATGGGGGCTGCACAGTGCGGGAACCAAACTGGGGGCCTCCCGCATAGGAGGTGAGACCCTTCGCCTCCAAGCCATCCTGGTGGTTACCAGTTACACCACAGTTCAGCATATGGGCTTGCGCGGGCCGGAGTGGGGAATTGAACCGTGGACTTCGTGATTGGGAGGCAAGGGCTCAACCACTGAGCTATCCCCACCCCCAAATTTAAAATCAGAATGCATTCCAGCCCACATGTCACCTCTTTTCTAGCTCCAAAAGCACTGTCCACCCGTGTCTGCCCCATGCTTGAGCTGTTGCCCTCACCCACCTTGATCACCAAATGGTTCTAAAATAAAGGGGCACCATGAGTCAGGCCACACAGCGGTGAAATCTGTCAGATGTACAGTGACAATGAAGGTGTGGACCTCACTGCCCCAGAAATCAGAGATGCAACACGTCTCTGAAATTAACCAATCTCACTCCTTCTGCCTTAAAAAGCGAGGCAGTGCTCTCACTTCTTCATACAGCCAAGGATACGAAAAATAAGCCTGCAGCGCGCGCCATCTCCACCCTTCCAGTTAATCAAGTCCGAATAAATTCCTGGAAGTGAAACACCGAAGGGAGGCTGCGCTGGGCCTTGTCGAGGCCTTTAGAATTCCCGTGATTTATAGACGAGAAGGAGGTGCATGGCATTCTTAATTTATGGTTTAGGAGTTGCAGGCGATAGCCATAAACCTGCTAAGCTCCTGAATCATTGCCAAGAGTGACCTCTAACGCAGCCTGCAGAGGTCAAGCAACCTTTCGCTGCCAATCACAGAGTTCTTGGCTTCCCCAGGGCGCTTTGGGTTGAACAACAGAGAAAAGCACTTGAGTGAGCATTCGCTCAGGCTCGCAATGGGGCAGAAGGCAAGAAGCGCAGGAAACGTATCAGGAGGGGATGGAAATGGAACGGAAACGTCGAGGCCCACAGCACTTACTTGCCTGGTCCATATTCCCACCTGGATGTCTCAGAGGCACCTCCAAACTGCCATCTCTCCCAAATCCTCCTTCAAGACTCAGCCCCAGGACCTGCCTCCACCTCAGTGTCTTAAATCAGAAACGTAGGAGCTGCCCTTTACTTCTGTTCCCCACACTCCCCTGCTCTTCCAGCACCAGATCTCCTGCCCAAGAATCCCTACTCCCCCTAATTCTCTCTGCCCTTGAGTTTGACCTCTCACCTCTGGTCTAGACCACTGCCTTGGGCTCCCAGCCAGTCTCAACAGGCCCTGCCTCCCTCACCAGGCAGCAAGCTGGCCTGCGTTCTTTTAGTCCTTCTGAAATGTGACACTCTCTTTTTTAAAGATTTATTTTGTTATTGTTTGAAAGAAGGTGAGAGAGAGAGAGAGAGAGAGAGAGAGAGAGAAGGGGGAGGGCCCGGAGCAGTCTCCATAGTTGTACATCATTAGTTGTGACATGGTTTCATTACACTCAGGTGGATGTAAGGCCGCACAGGGCCGGAACTGAACTGGGGGCCTCCTGCCTGGGAGGCAAGAACCTTCACCACAGCCATCCCAGTGGTTACCAGTTGTGCTGCATTCAGTACCTCGGTTTGCAAGAGCTGGAGACAGAACTCGATCAACGGAACTTGCAGTTGCGAGGCAAGCGCTCAACCTGTTGAGCTACCCCAGCATATCCGAGATGCTACATTCCCTACCTCAGAGATTGGGTACGAAGTGCTCTCTCTTCCCCACACCATCCCCCTGCCCTGCCATGTCCATCTTCCTGAATCCCGCTCACCTTTCTGGTGTCACCTTCAATACCACTTCCGAGCTCCCCCCGTTAGGGACGTGTGCACAAGCGTGTTTGTATTTCATATACTTGGCACACTGCATTTTGCTCTGCTAAATGTGTCGCATTTGTAATGCTTGATTTCACCTCATTTATCAGCTGGTACAGGGTGCCCGCTTGTGCCAGGTGCTGGGGTGGAAGTATCACATGGGAGAAATTCCCGCACTCAGGTGGTCGCCATACTTTGCCCCACACTCCACTGTTTGATTTTAAGTTCCCGGAGTAGAAGGGCACACTCGTTTTGGTCACCGCTGTGCCCCCGTGTCAGGCACACTGTCTGGCACATGTGAGATAGCCCGCAAACATCTGCTGACTGCCTCCCGAGGTTCCTACCATACGGGGCACGTGGGACGTACACAGGTATTGAACTAGACACTTCTGTAGGCGATCGTGTCCTCTGAAAAGGGCATTCATTCAGATTTATTGTGATAGTTTTCATTTCGCTATTTGACATTTAGTTAGGAATGAATGGCTCTCTTATCCCTGTTAACTAATATAAATGAATATATGAACAAGACAAATAAGAGTGAGAAAATTAGACAGGATGGTGCAATAGAGCTAAAGCGAAAGGATCTGTGTCCCATTATAATGCGTGGTTAGGAAAGTTCTCTCCAAGGAGGAAAAATTTGAGCTGAGACCTGAATGACAAGGAGGAGCCAGCCGGCTTTGCCAAAATTCAGGCTGGAGGGTTCCTGACATGAGGAACAGAAAGCGCAAAGGCTGGGAGGTGGGAAATGCACTTGTGGGAAGGTAAGGGTTTGAGCAACGTAAAGGCTAGGACGGCTAGAATCCACAGGCAGGGAAGAGGGGAGAGAAGTAGCTTGCGAAGGGAACAGCAGACCAAGGGAAGGATTTGGGACATTTTTCCTGATTGTAGTGGGAAGATGCCAGGGGTTTTACAGCAGAGAATGATCATGATATGTTTTATTATAATGTCTAAGAAAATGACTATCTGCTCTGGGAAGCATGGCCCCCGTGGTATTTAGAACCTCTTAGAATATGAAAGACTACCGCAGGAAAAAACAAGTGTTTTGATGTTCGAACATCCGACTTCACTTAGGGCTGTTATGTAATTACAAAGGTATTGGCTGACTTGAATCCTTCCTGATGAGTTTTGAGTTCTTGCTGATAGCAATGAGACCCATACCCCCATTTTATTATTTTATTGACATTAGTCCTTTCAGGGGCCATGGCTCTGTTATCAAACTTGTTAGTTTACATGAGATCTATTTATTTACCGATCCCTGATGGGTACATAGGACTCATTCTGATGGACATTAAAAAAAACCCAAAAACAGTCGTTTCTGATAAACATCTCACTTCAACGGCTGCAAAATGCGTAACATTGTCACCAGAACCCGTCCTTCTGAAATTCACTGATGCGTCTTACATCTGTCAAACTCATTATTTATGAGCAGTGAGCTATGCAACAGAAGCGAGAGCCATCCTCACAGTTACATCTGCCTTCTTGTAACTGAAAGTGCTTATTTCCAAAGGGCGGGGGGGGGGAAAAAAAAGAAAGAAAGAAGCCTTCAGCTTTTCATTGTGTCACTTGAAAAAAATGTTTTGAGGTATTTTTAGTTTGGAGCCTTCTTCTGAAAGCATGGGATAATGACTTTGCTAATTCCTACTGAAAGCAAAAACACAGCTAGGAAAAAAGCTTCGGAAGGGCAGGAAGCTACGCTGCTACTTCTTAAACTGAGAGGATGGCCTGTGGAATAGATGACTAGAGGCCTCTCTGTGACACCCTGCTATGGGATACACCAGGAGCACTCTTTCCTTTTCTTATTTAGTCACGGCATCATGAAGACGTTGTGATGCAAGCGTGGTCACCTTTGGAAACCACTCACAGACAGCAGCAGAATTCTTTTAAGGGGCTACACCCCACTCAGTCACGGTCTTTGGCCAAACGCGTTCGCTTGGGCACAGAAGCCGAGCATGAACCCTAGAAAAAGCCCAAGCAGTGAATTCAGGGCATTAGCAGCTGATACCTTGAGTCTGAGCCCCATTACTGCCCAGTCTGGGAACCCTCTCGAAAGCACAACACCCAGCCTGGGGCTATGGCTGTCTCGGGGCCTGTGGTCGTCTCCGGATCTGTGGGGGATGAGTTGGTGGTAGGAGGCTCACTTCTAGGACAGGTTTAGCAGCCCTGACGGGCCCATCCGAATGAGATGGGCTGAGACAAACTCAGTAGGAGGGAGCCCTGGCAGATGGCACAGTGCTGGGCAAGGGGCCGGGGGACTTGGGGCTGGCATCAAGTAGTGGGGACCCTGTCATCGGGCTGGACACCAGAAGTATGACTGCAATAGGGCACAAGGGGCAGACAAGGCGGGATCCCAGGCTTAACGTGACCAGGGTCCCAGTCCAGAATCCACTTCTTGGTCTTAGAATCTGGGGTGTGAGGTTGGCCCAATAAATAATACTAGGACAGTCCGCCACTAACACCTGGGGAGAAGGTCAGAGCTTCCTGTGGGTCTGGGCTTGTGGACAAGGTTACAGGAGGTTCTCCCGGCGGGGGGTGGGGGGGGGGGTTGGGGGGGTAGGCAGGGGGACCCATCTTTGTATCCCATCACCTAACACAGGACCTGGAGTCTGTGGGTGGTTTCATAACTCGTTGTTGACTGGATAACCCCAAACACAGTTCTGAAACTCAGCGTCCCCCAGAAACCTGGCCTTATGCACCTATTTATGGGGGAATTTAGAAGGTTCACTTTGATAACATATCTCTTTTCAAATTGTCCTGGAAAAGGCTACACTATTTGATCTGAAGAACTTGAGCCCCACTTTCGGTTCTATTTCTTGGGAGCCAACAGAGCGTCTCAAGGAACTTCCTCAAAGGCCAGCTGCTCTGTGACGCTGCAGGAGGCCCGGGGACGGCTGAGGTCAATGGCACACCTGTGACACCTGAAATAATAGCGAGTCCCATCAGCCCCTGGGGTGAGTCAGTGTGACCAGGGCAGCCAGAGTACAGGGTTATTTTAAGAGCCAACACATTTTAGGACTAAAAAAAACGTCACAGGCCCCAAAGTGTCCACTGCTGGAGGGGTGACTGAGAAACCCCAGCTGAAAAGCTCCCCTCTGCGCCAGGTCCGGAAAGCTGCCTCTGAGCCTGCTGGCCCAGGGGCTGGTGGCTTCCCGGGACTTTATTTCTGGGAGCCTCACTCATGTAGGTATGTGGGCAGCTTCTCCCATGGGAGAAAACACGGCGGCTACTTTGCAGAAAGGCAGGATCGATGACATTGGTAGTAAGGCTGTTAGCTGATACGGACTGAACATTTTATCCATATCAAGCCCTGCGTATTATCCTGCTAAGACCTCACACCAACCTTCTGACCCAGATTTCCTGGTGCTGCAGCAGAAGAAATGGGGTTAACAGACGCGGCAGTAAGAAGAGAAGATACCCAGTCACAGAGACGGAAAGTGACAAGTGGAGGCTGAATTACATCGGTCCACTCGTTTGTTTAGTGCGAAACCACAGGGCACCATATATATATATATATATACACTTTTTTATTTTATTTATTTATTTATTTATTTATTTAAGATTTATTTTATTGTTTGGGGGGTGGGGGCAGAATCCAGAGCAGTCTCCATAGTTGCATATCATTATTTGTGACATGGTTTCATTCCACACAGGTGGATGTGGGGCCACACGGGGTGGGTACCAAACTGGGGGCCTCCTGC
>PVKE010003633.1:0-70569 GCA_004027555.1 Craseonycteris thonglongyai | reverse complement strand
GGGGGGGAGGGGGGAGGGAGAGAGGGAGGGGAGGTGGTAGAGGGCACCAGCATTATGGACACACTCAGTGGTTTGGTGTTTACCTGGAGAGGAGGGGGGGGAGAGTTGTGGGGGGAGGGGGGAGTGGGCACCGGATATATGGTGGTGGAGGGGGAGCTGATACTGAGTGATGGGCACATAATACGATGCATGGGTGATGTGATGTGGAGTTGTACATCTGGAAACTATCTAATTGTTACCAATCATTGTCACCCCATTAAATTTAACAATAAAATATATATATATTTAGCCGTTACATATTCATTTCAATATGTATTGGGTAAAAAACCCAGCTCACGTATTGAACCCTGATTTCACAAACTGCTTAAGAAGAAGTCAAATCCACTTATGTCCAACAAGAGAATCCATCTAAAGAAAACCAATGCAGTTGTAGGAAGTGACAGTAAAAACAGTGGACCTGATGTATAAATTACCAACATCTGGGATACACTTCAGATACCTAGTCCCGGCTGTAAACTAGAGGTGAGAACACAAGCCCCCTTCTGAGTTCTGAAATCTCCTCTACCTGATGCCTAGATTTCACATTAGAACCTTTGTCCGTGGAGTTCAGTCCTAATTAAAATTACGTGTGAGAGAGAGAAGATTGTTGGTCTATTTTCTATGATAGGACGAGAGCTTTAGAATCTTGAAAGAAAGGGACCAGGGAGGAGAAAAGGCTATAAAAGTAGAAAAAGGCTCCGAATTGGAAACACGGCGACAACGTCGGCCGCTTTCCTGGTGGCGCTCACGGGCCACCCCCGGGTCCCGTAGGCAGAAGGACCCCCACGCTGAGAAGGTTAAAATGGGGAGGGTGGTCAGAGCCGACATATCGCTATTATTCACGATGAAGTCAGTTAGACCCCCCCAATAAGAGGGTTAACAAGCCCGTTAAGACCGGGAAACCGTCCTGCCTGATTCAGTTCACACGTCACCAGGAGACACGCGGGGGCTGGAGGAGTCCCATGAGCTCGAACCCAGAGTCTTGGCAGGAGCTCCCGGAAGCAAAGCAAGTCCCCAAGCGGAACGACTATGGGGCCTGTGAGGCCATGGCCCCCGCCTGGCCGGGCTGTACTCTAAGCCAAAGGTCCACACGACCCCTCACGCTTATGCTGGTGACAGGGACCGTCCCGGTCCTCTCCCTTCTGAGCCAACAGGCACGGCCACCGCGTGGCCAGCACGGGGAAGCTGAGGGTAAAAGCCAGCCTGTCACATACCTTCCTGTGCACTCAGGACCCCCACCCCGCGCCCCCGAAGGCTCAACTTCCCTTGAGAAGGACTGTGTCCAGCTCATCCAATAAGCCCCGGGCGGGGCTGGAGGGTCATCCTGGTGAAGAATCTCAGCCTCACAACGTGTGAGCCTGGTGAGGAGGAGACTGGGGTCCCCTCCCCCAGGAAGGATCCTCTAGACCAGGAAACGGGGAGGATCCAAAGCAATGACTCCCTAGCAGCTGGATGCCAAAGACCTGCGCCAAGCTGGGACCACTCGGGAAATATTTTGGTACGGGCAGGGGGGACTTGCTGAGTCCTTCTACCCCACCCCCCGGACTCTCAGCCGAATCACGCACTAGACACAGACTGGATGGGTCTGCACCAAAGTCCGTTTCCTGTACAGAGCTCAGCGCCTCCCACCCTGAGTGACACTTTGTCCCCAGCAGAGGGCAGCAGCTGCCAGGGGCTGGGGTCACGGTGTGCGGCCATCTCAGGAGCGCTGGGCAAAATGGGAGGCAAGAGAAGAGCTTCCCGCTCCCTCCCTTTGCTGTCAGCCTGCATTTAGGTAGCGCCTGGCTTTGGGGCCAGCTCCCTGTGACCCGGCACTTCCTGGCTGGCCCGTCTCCCCCTGAACGGCCTGTTTGGAAGGTTCTGGGTGATGAATCCGGCCCGGCGTGCACAGGCACCAGCACACGTAAGCCTCTAGCTTCCCCTCACTCCGCTGCTGAGGCCACACGGAAAACTTGAGGAAAAAGGAAAGGAGGAAACAACGCCCAACAACATAGTCAGAGGTACTTCTGCTTCCACAGCAGACGTGGTTCTGCAGCCACTTCCTTCCACCAACAGAGGCATTTACATGAGAACAGGGCTGAGTTCGACCTAAGGCCACTGTCCCTGAGCCACCACCTCCTAAGCCAGTAGGGGTGAGAGGTCAGTCGGGGCCCTTTGGCAGGAAGCAGGCTTAGCACAATCTCCCAGGACAACTTCGGGGGACGAGTGTGGTCAGGAAGTTGGATTCAACGGATCAACCAAGAAACAAAGTCTTCAAAGAGGCAGAACTTGCAGGGAGTGGAGGGAGCGAAATCTGAATGTTCTGAAACATTTCCGGGGTAGAATCTGCTGAGATGGGAGGGGTCCGAGGTATTCCTAATGTCAGGTGTCTGCCACACACTTAGCGCGCAACCTTACCCGCTGCAAGTGTCACCGTGAAACTTTCTGACGGAATTGCTGGGCTGTCGCCCTTGGTGCAGCTTTATCTACCTGTGGATCCGCATTCAAGACACGTTCCGTCAGGCACTACGCAAACCCCTCAGCGGGTCCAAAGCGCAGGAGGCCTCTGCCCGTAGTTAGTGCAGCGCCATGAACAGAGTGAGCCCCGAGTGTGAGCTAATGTCACACAAGGCTGCCGGCTCGTGCCCGACACTCATACAGTGTTTTATAAACTCCGAAGTGCTTTTGCGTGTACCCCCACATCGCTGCCTCGTAGCCACCCTGCAAGGTGCGCGGCCGTTACGAACTCCATCTTCCAGATGGGGACACTGAAGCACAGAGAGATGAACAGACTAGTAAATGGTGGCCACAGAACCGCAACTCGTGTGACGTTCTACACTAGTCCGTGACTGACCGGAACTTGAGATCACAGACTAATGTTCTCATCTCCTTCATTCTGGTAATTATTGTCGAATTATTGTCGAATTGTTGCTTGATTGTCGAAGCACTGAAAGTAGAAAACTTCAGACGTGTCCAAAATCTTCTCGACCTGAAACTTCCGTTTCAGGGATCAGTCTGGCCTTCACTTGTGAAAAATCCAAGTGTTGGAGCTATGTTTATAGGAGAAAAGAGCAAAAAGAGCAAAAAGAAAGGCCTTGTTTTGCCATTTTATGAATCCTAAACTGAGTAGATTGGCTCCAAAGGACAGGCTTCTTAGGACCCCTGCTTTCATTTGCTCCTTGATCTGTCCACTGAGTCGGGGAATATTAACTGAGCGCCTTCCACGTTTAAGGAGCTGTCTTGGACTCGGAGGGAATAAGAAACAAGCACAGGGCAAAACTGTCGCTGCCTGTAGGTTTTTACAGCCTCATTGACAGAGAATACATGGACATTCAAAACAGCGTAAGACCGTGCACACCAAGTGCCGAACACGCAGGGATGATAAAGAGCACCTTCAACATTCAGCACAGGGCAGCCCTGAGTGCTGAGGTGGTCGGAAGGCTCAACAGAGGAAGCGGGGCCTCCTCTCATCTCGTACGTGTGATGATTCGAGTGTGGAGAAGAGACCAGGGGAGGTTCTCACTATGGGAGATAATACTGGCCGAGACCCACCCCCATCACATGGTAAGCGCGGTGCCAGGCCTGCACATGGTTTGGACGGAGGAATGTACAAAATCTACTGGAGAAGTAGTGACATCAGCCCTGTGAACACGTGGACACAGACCAGTACGAGATGCGCGGAGAAATGCACGCCAGACTGCAGGACCCGCCAGGCCCGTAGGGAACAGAGACGACTCTAAGGAGGGAGCGTGTAACACGGACGTTTCTCAACCGCAGGCCTCCTAGGCAAGGGGTTGGTGGTGTTCCGTTGGGAGTTGAAACTGGGACCCGGCAGGCCGTGAGCAACGGCACCTGGCAGAACACTAGAGAGAGAGATGTGATTCTGATTTTACGCAAGCGTTCCTCACAACCGAAGGAACAGGACGCACTGGGAGGTCAAGTAGGAGCCCAGCGGCCTCCAGACAGAGACCGTTCCGGGAGGCGTTCGTGAGCCTCCGATGAAGAAGACGTGGGCGGCAGCGCCGGACAGACCGAAGCTTCAGCACCTGCACATGGAGGCGGGAACGGGAGGTGGCAGCCAGGAGAGAGTGAGCACAAAGCGTATTACCAGCATCAAACCAGCAGCCGCCTCCTCTCCGTCGCTGGGAGGCTTTATTATGATTGCGAGAGAGACACTGCTCTTCACGGGGCCTTCTCCCCCCCAAGTATTTAGAATGCTGCTGTAACGGTCACTGTCACCTTTGGCGTGTTTATCCGGGAAGAAAACGCGTGTGATTTGGAATACCTAATTGAAATGTGCTACAGGAGATAAGGCGGCCACAGAGACTGGCATTTAAAGGCAGGAGACACCACGGAAGACATGAAACATGGCTGTTGCTGCCTCGTAACAGCCACTTCCACAGAACAAAACCTCCTCCGATTCTGCCTCCCCCCTGAGCTCCCCGTCCCTAGAGCCCCTGCCGTGGGCTTCCACCCCGTCCCTGCTCAGCCGTCGGAACCCACCCCGCCGGCCCTGAAAACACGGAGGGGAAGGGAGCAAACATAGTATCGTCGGCCTCCCTTTTGCTCTCGCGGGCTCATCTCCAAACCCCAGGTCTCGCTCCTTCACACGGCGTTTGCATAGAGGCGGCGAGGCCAGACGTGAAAGGAAAGGAGAAGGTCTGTCAGGACATCTCAATAGGGCTCATTAAAAAATTGCTTTCTGCCACCGTGGAGGGAGAACGGTGAGAGACGAAAGGCTAGCTGTGCCTAGTGGCCGGCCAGCCCCGTCCACTGCTAATTGGACCGCGTTCCTCCTCAGAGATGGACGTAGACCAGGGCCATCCACTGCTCGTCCTCTGCACCTACGCTCCAGAGTCAGGACAACCTGCCAACCAGCAATCAGACCTGTGCGATTCACACTCACCACTGTCACCAGCTCTTTCCATCCCATCTCCACCCACCTCAGTAGCTGGTCTCCAGCGCTGGGCCCCCGTGAACCACGGCTCCCGGTGTCCGGGCCGTTGAGTTCTCTCCTCGCCCAGGATGGGGGCGGGCCCTGGGACTTGCTTTTGATCAACGGAATCTGACGGAAGTGACACCGAGTGACTCCTGAAGTCAGATCATGAGACACCTTGAAGTTTCTACCTGGTTTCTGAGAACGTTCGTTCTTACGCTGCCTCCTCTTATGTCCCCGCTGATCCAGACACCAGAAACACCCACAGCACTGGGACACAAAATAAGAAGTCTGCTGTTTTAAAGCCACTTCGTTTTGGAGCAGGTTGCTTTGCCACCATCAATTATCAGAACAGAAATTGATTTCAGAAGTGGGGTGGTTGCCAAATCAAAGACCTGAAACATATTATCATTGATCTGGAGACCAGGCAAGAAACAGAGGTGGAAGGGCCTCCATGAAGGCTGGAAGGGCAACGGGGAAATTGTCACTGAGGGCTGGAAGTTTAGAGGAACTGTCACCTGCAGTAACATTAAAATAGGGGGATGCCGGGAGAGCTCAGCAGGGTGAGCACTTGCCCTGAAACCACGAGGTCCAGAGATCACGTCCCAGCCCGGGCCTCGGCCCCTACAAACCCATACGCTGAACTGCGGCGCAACTGGAAACCGCTGGGAAGGCTCAGCAGTGAAGGTTCTCGTCTCCCATGCGAGAGCCCCTGGTGGGGTTCCCGCCCTTCATGGCCCCACATCCACCTGCGTGGAATAAAACCACGTCACAACTAATGATGTACAACTATAGAGACTGTTCTGGGCCCTCCCCCATCTCTCTCTCTCTATCTATCTCTCTCTCTCACCTTCTCCCAAACAAATCTTTAAAAAAAAACAAAACAGGGGAAGCCGGGATGGCTCAGTGGGTTAAGAACTCACTTTGCAGCCCTGGGAACTGAGGATCGAATCCCGGTCCCGGCCCATGTAGACTCATATGCTGAACTGGGGAGTGCCCCCAGTTCAGTTCTCACCGGGGTGAGACCCAGGCCCAGTTCCTGCCTGTGGAATGAAACTATGTGGAAAAACCAATGATGTGCAACTATGGAGACTGTTCTGGGCCCTCCCCCTTCTCTCTGTCTCTGTATCTTTCTCTCTCTGTCAAAAACAATAAAAAATAAATAAATAAAAACAAAATATATCAAACTGATGAAACCGGCTAAGGAAATTTGCAGGCAGATTATCAAAAGTGCTAACTAGTCCTCTGAGAGCCTATGATAAAGTACAAACAGAGAGAAGCTAAAGGACTTGTTCAACTTTCAAATCCACATTTTAGAGGAAATACAGACTCGCTTAAAGTATTTGAACATAGAAGTATTTTTCCTCTCTAGACTTTCTTGCCAGCAAACTCCTCTCAAAGTAAGAAATAGGTTCATGGCATAAATAAAATTAGGAACCCTACCTATAAAATGTAGCGTTAGAATAACACTTAGATCAAAGGCATAACCTAAGACATTTGTCAACTTAACTCTTTGTTAAGTAAGGTGATGCCATATGGAATCTCTCAACTAGAAAAATGGCGTCTCAGGATCATCAGGTTATATCTTCTAACGCTCTTCGAACAAAATGACTTTTAAGGATCTTCAGAGTTTGCCTCTGGTACCACATTCTATTCTGGTTATTTATTGCTTCACAAAAAAATAAACTCAAAGTGTAAGGGCTTAGCGCGTGACAGCTCATCATCCCGTGAGCTGGCGTGACTCAGCTGTGCCCATCTCAGGGTCTCCTGCGTGACCGCCGTCCACTGCAGCTGCGGCTGGTGGCGGTTACATCTCAACGGGACACAACACCCGAGACGGCTTCCTCACTCACACCCCGGTGTCCCCTGGCCTCTGCCGCCACGTTGCGTCTCATTCACCAAGGCCTGTCCAAAAAGCTGGGTGTTCCACAGTCTGGTCATCTCTTGGCAGTCAGATGTCGAATTGGCTTCCAGGACAGAAAGTTGACGCTCCCAGGCCGGGTAACAGCTACTCCCGGAACCGGTCCAGCATTCCGCTACCACAGGCTCCTGGTCAAAGCCCTCCCATGGCCTGTCTGGGTTCACAGGGCGGAGAGAGACGTCACACCTCTTTACCTCCATCCAGGACCTGCCACGGAAGAGTGCAGGGGACAGGAGATATGGTGGACGTCTCTGAAAACTCTATTCCGCCACAACCTGCTCCTCCTGGCTTGTTTTCAGTTTTTCTTCTTTGGTTTGGGGTTTGTTTTTCTTTTAAACATGTATACCTCCCTCAGTTACAGAAACCTCAATGCAGCTTCTCATGAGTCAGTATAATGACAATGAGAAAGACTTAGTGGCATGTTCATTGCTAAAGTAAGAATCCAAGGCGAGGCCACCCCGGCCTGAATGTTCTGCCTGGTGCTGGGCTTGGTGGCCTGAGAGGCTAGTGCTGTCCCGCCCTCTGCGAAGAGGGAGGAGGCAGGTGGCCCCCACGCTGTGCCTCAGTTTCTCCCCTGGGCTCCCGCTACCTCCTGCGCAATCACTGGAACGCAGACACTACGTGCTGTAGTTCTTGGATGCATTTGCTGTTGTTCACATACATCTCCATGTGCTTCTACAAGAGCGTGACTTGTAATAAAGGCTTAACGCAGGAAAGAGAGAGGTGAGTAATGCCAAGTGCTGTCAAGGACGGGGCCGTGTGGAACGTCATCTTGTGCGTGGCTGCCGGGGGGTAAGCCGCTGCCTGCTGGGGGACAATCTGAAGGTCTTCGGTTTAGGAAGCACGCATCGGCATGCTGAGCCCGGAGCACCACTCCTGGGAGTGTATCCGGGAGGAGTTCCCCTCCGCACACGTGCCGCGGAGCCGGGGAAGCTGGGGCAGAGTTCTAGCACCAGCGATACAGACGCTGAAGACATGATGGGGAAGCCGGGATGGTTCAGTGGGTTACGCGCTCACTTTGCAGCCCCAGGGACCGAGGATCGAATCCCGGCCCCGGCCGTGCGGACCCATATGCTGAACTGGGAGTTCCCCCAGTTCAGTTCTCTCTCTGTCTCTGTCTCTCTTTCTCTCTCTCTCTGTCAAAAAATTAATAAATAAATAAAACATAAAAAAAAAGACATGATGAATGCACAGTGGAATGCTATGCGGCAGTGACAAAGGAAGAAGTGGAAACACTGCAGCATGAAAAGATCTTAGAAACAGTATTGAATGAAAAGAACACATCAAGAGACATAGCTCATGTCACTAAAACAGATTCAAAATAAAGGGCGTCCCAAAATCCACGCAAGATTTGAATTTTGTGTCATTGGTGCGGTTAAGTGTTGCCAACAATAAAAAGAAGAGAGCGTGACAGCGGACAGTTCAGGGTTATGACAAATGGAGCGCTCCACGAAAGAACAACGCGTTTTCATTGCTGAGCCTCGAAAATGTACAATTTTTAATTATAAACCTGTGTTTTCTATCAAAATGACTTCTTGCGTGAATTTTGGGACACCCTTTACAGTCACCGCAGATAGTACAAGGGTCTGTGCTCGGTTAAAGGTGCACACGTGTGTCTGTCTGTGTAACTGTTGTCACGGGTGTCCCTGGGGGGGGGGATAGGAAGTGTGATTAAGGTCGAAGTGGAGCGGAGAACAAACCCGGGAGGCCTTGCGCTGCAGATGCTGCTTTGCCACAAACCGAAAGGCTTCGAGCCCGTCTTTATCCGTGAGGTCAAAAGGGACAAAAAATACTGTGGTTGACCTGTGTGTGTGAACTGACCTCATGTAGCATGAGGCCCGGCGATGTGCGGGCACACACACCTATGTCACAGGTTTGGTTGTGAATTAAATTCCTGCAGCTTGTTCGCCGTGTTTGGAAGGATTAAGAAGAGATCACATCTGTGAAGCACGGAGCGCCTGCTGGAAGTGGTGACTAAGCACCGTGGGTCAGATACTTTACCGTTATTTTTTCCATCTTCCTTCTACTCTAGTCCAAACATTTCAGATGGTAAGGAAACCGTAGAAGCTGCTTGTTGGTGTGTGGCTTGTACCCTCTTTACATCCGAGAGAGTCGGCGGAATCAGATATGATGCATCAATAAGAACAGCGGGACGGTCGGGGATGGAAGCAGCAGCTTCTCAAGGAAGCAGGAAAGCTGAGTACCGGCCCTGAGCAGCGCTGGGAACTGAACCTGGGCACCGATGTGGGCCCAGGAGCCCCAGAAAGGGAAGCAGCAGGGGAACCGCACGGGGCCCCTTGGGGTCATTTCCCACCAAGCGGAGCTGACAGAACCCTTCGCAGAAGCACCCTCAGCTGCGTCCTTCAGCCGTTGGGTGATCACGTCAGGACGACTGGACCCCGTGCGACACGGTACCTGTAGCATGTGTGACAAAGCCATGGGAAGGCCCTTGAACAGGTGCGTCCTGCACGGAGGGCGGGCATGAGACTGCTCAGGGGGTGGGGGGTTCTCAGGGTCTCACTAAGCAAAGGCCTTGACCCGGAGGAGAGTGAGTGACCGTGAGACCGACTTTCTCACGTAGTAGAGGGGTCGAGGCCCAAGCCCCGGAGCCACAACACTCAGGTACCAGCGCTGTGGTCTTGGGGCGCTGCCTGCACCCCTCTGTGCCTCAGCTTTCTCACCTGTGCAGTGGGGGCACCCGTACCTGTGTCATGGAGCGGTTCTGAGAACTAGGGGAGAATTCTGAAGTCAGCAGCGCACGGGCTGTAAGAGCGTGTGCTACGTAAGTAAGTGAGAGCCAGAGGCTGGGGGCGAGACCGCGGTGGCCTCTGATCCGACCCCCTGACCAGTGCTGCAGTGCACACGCGCTGCGACGCGGTCAGCACCCACGGCGACGGCGGCTGCGCTGTCCCCTCTAGTGTGCGTCTTCACACACGCGAAGTGGCCTCTTTCCACCAGGCGCTGGGGCGCGATGGAAAATCACAGCCACAGCAGGGGCCGCGTGACCGTCCCCAGAACGGAAGGCTCCCCCACACCTGTCTCAGTTCTCACCGCGGAAGCGAACGGGGCGCTATCTTCACCCCGTTTTCCTCACCACGCCGACGGGGCGACCTGTCCAAGGCCACACAGCTTGTTAAGTGTCAGTCCCCGAGGCGCACACCCTGTGCTCTCCCCCCTAAGTTACACGCCCCTGCCTCATGCAGTGAAAGGCGCAGAGTTTGGGGGAGCGGAGAACTAGGGGGCCTCTGACTCGGCTCTTCTTGCCGTCGGCGGCTGGGCAGAACCCCAGCGACCACCGTTCCGCTCCTTGAGCGTCTGGGAGCACGAAGATCGGGCGTTTGTTAATGCAGAGGAGCTGCAGGTCGATATATTCTTTTTCTTCCAGTGCAACCAGCGTCAGGACTGATATGCATAAGCCCGTCACAGGTCCCCAGGGCAAAGAATCTCCAGGAAGCGCGTTCCGAACGCAGGCGGGTGGACGTGACGTTGCTTCAGCGATAACCCTGAACCTCAGCGAACGTCGGTATATGAGCTACTCGCGTATGACACGTGCCGCAGCTCACAGCCGGTCCCGGGGCCAATGGTGGCGTCTTCCAGTCTAAGCTAAGGTGACCAGATTGTAACATGGGTAAAGCAGAACACCACTGACCGGGGGGGAGGGGGTTCTTGATTAAAAATCGGGTCTATCACCCGCCGTTCCCTAGCTTGTCGTGCATTCTTTCCAAACATCGGGAGTTTGTTAAAACGCCGCGGGACGCGGGACAAGTTGTTAAAAATCAGGACTGTCCCGCCCAAAGCGGGACGTCTAGTCACCTTAGTCTAAGCCGCTCAGCCAGGACGGTTCTGTCAGGAAGTGGCAGGTGGAGGACGGAAATGCAAGTCTTCTGGAATTAAAATAACGGTGTCCTGGGACACCCCACGCAAATACCACTCCATGTCCCAATGCTGACCTTCAGGGCTGGCCTTGCAGACGTGGCCTGGGGTCCCGAACGCAGCCCGGGGTCCCGTACGTGGCCCGGGGTCCCAGATGCGGCCCGGGGTCCCATACGCGGCCCGGGGTCCCAGACGCGGCCTGGGGTCCCGTAGGCGGCCCGGGGTCCCAGACGCGGCCTGGGGTCCCGAACGCGGCCCGGGGTCCCGTACGCGGCCCGGGGTCCCGTACGTGGCCCGGGGTCCCAGACGCGGCCTGGGGTCCCGAACGCGGCCCGGGGTCCCAGACGCGGCCTGGGGTCCCGAACGCGGCCCGGGGTCCCGTACCCAGCTCGGCTGCCTGAGGACTGAGCCGCCTGCTCTAGGCAGGCCCTTCCAGCCCCCGGCGACTCTACTAGCAGAAAATGGGACGCCCCGAGCGGCTGCCGTGAGCTTTAGGGGACTTCGTTCAGACTAAAAGATGCCTTGATGAGTTCGCGCACAGGAAAGGGAGCCGTGGGAGCTGCAGGGAGCAGAGGCCGGGGAGGGGATGGGAGGACAGAAGAGGGAAGAGACGAGAAAAAGGGGAGGGAGACAGAGGGACTGGGGGAGGGAGAGGAGGTCGGATACGGGGAACACACACGAGGGATGGTGAGTGTGCAGCTCCCTGTGGACGTCGGCAAGGAGACCAAGCTCTGCATCTGGACTTGAAAGGGGGGAAGAGGAAGAACCGCACATGGGGGCCGTCCGGGATGTACGCAGCCGTGGACCCACTCCCATCATGTGGACCACGGCCGCATTCTTCTCCAATCAGCCCCCGTAGATCTCCGGGGGCGAGACTAGACTGGAACCGGGTTACCAAGTCCACCGGTCCCTCCGCACATAGGTACAGGGCAAGTCCCAATCCCCCAGCTGAAGCCAAAAGAGGCTCAGGCAGGTCCTTCCTGGAGATGCGGGCCCAGCATGTGGGTCTACGGCTCTGTCCCCAGATGATGAGCCTCATCCCTGAGCACCATGGGCCGGGCCGGTGTGGGCTCCCACCTGAATCGTCTCACCTTCACCCACCCTGTGAGCGCGGCTCCATAGGACCCTCACGATGTGGAAGGAGAGATCGAGGCACACACACGTGAACACCCGTACAAGGTCACTGACCGTGTCAGACCCAGAGTTTGTGCCCAACCAGTGAGACCCTGCCACCCCCCACATGTCTCACCATCAAACCACACGGACTCCCAATGGCGTTGCAGCTCTTGTCTCCCTGTTTCTCGTAACGAGTGACAGTATCAAGGGTACGGATTGCTGTCCTGTGAGGACACTGAGGCTCAGAGAGGTCCACGAGCGACTTAGGGTCACATCGTTGGTACATGAGTGCAGTTAGCTTTGTCCCCTAAATCTCTAGATCCTGTGCTGCCCAGGCTAACCCCGCTCCACACAAAGCTGTCCTCAGACACCCCCCTCCCTTTTTTTTAAGATTTATTTTATTGTTTGAGAGAAGTTGACGGTGGTGGGAGGGCCCAGAGCCGCCCCCATAGTTGTGCACCATTAGCTGTGACATGGTTGCACGCCACACAGGTGGATACGGGGCCACATGGGGCTGGAACCAAACTGGGGGCCTCCTGCATGGGAGACGAGACCCTTCACTGCCGTCCTGGCAGTTATAGCTGCACACAGTTCGGCAGGTGGGTCTGCACGGCCGGGGCCAGGACTCGATCCCTGCACCTTGCGGTTGCGAGGCGAGCGCTCAGCCTGCTGAGCTACGCTGGCTTCCCCCCCAACTCCCCTTCCTAGAGCAAGCGGATCTTCACTAATAACGATCTGCTCACCCCAGAACATCTTCCCAACCGACAGGTACCTGAAATTCTGGCCCAAGGTGTTGTTTTTTTTCACTATCCCTCTGGTTTTGTTTTCAAAATTACCAGCAAAAGAGTAGTCATTTGAACTTCCCTGATCACTGAGTGTGAGTGACTTGAGAAGGTCGTCTGCTTTGGGGACCACATCTAGGTTGCACATGGGCGCACAAACGAGGAATGTCAGGGAGACACAGAGACAGAGACAGACAGACAGAGAGCGAGAGAGAGAGGTCGTGGAGGCAGAAACCAGCAGCCCCACTCCATCTTCCCCGTTAGCAGCTTTCTTTGCACGTTGACAGCTTCCCGGGGGTTCTTATTTTACTAAATTGTCTAACAAGGAGACTGAGGGTGATAAGTTAGAGGCCACGGGAGCAGCTTGACATTCACGCGAGACGAGAAAGAACCTAGGAAAGAGAAGAAGGCCGGGAAGGAACGTATTACCGTCTGAAAGTTCACCTCATTCCGAGACCAGAGCTGGTAGGTTAATGGAATTAGAAGAGGAGAGGTACAATTAGATAGCGAATTATAAAAAGCTGTGACCGGCATCACCGCCAACAGTGCAGTGCTGAGTCGTTCAGACATTTCTTCATCTCATCAGAAACGCTCACTGGGGCCCGCTGGGTGCGACGCGCTGTTCTGGAGGCTGAGCCCACGGGTCAGGCACCGACAATCCGATGGAGGCACGAGACCCGTGAGCAGATAATCATCCGAGTCGGGACTGCGAGCTTGCAGCACGCGGGGTGCTGCGTCTGCTCTGGGGGGGACACCTCGTACAGAACGGGGAGTGTGGGCTCAGGGAAGGCTTCCCGGTGGAGGTGACACCTAAGCTGAAGCCTAAGATGTCAGAGCTGGCGCGTGAGCAGGGGGAGGCGCAGGAAGGGCGCTCTGGGGACAGCGCTGCTCAAGCGCAAAGCTGAGACCCGGCGTCGTTTGTCCGGATGACGAGGACCCACTTACGAGGCAGGTGTCAGGAGACGCGGACCTGCCCCGGTGAGGAGGTGGAACAGCGAAGTAGGCCAAGTGTCCTCCTGGGAGGAGGCGGGAACTGGTTGGGTTGGACGTGGCTTCTTTGAATGAAACATCGGTTCCTGGGGAAGCCAGGACGGCTCAATGGGTTGAGCGCTCATTTTGCAGCCCCGGGGACCGAGGATCGAATCCCAGCCCCGGCCCGTGTGGACCCACATGCTGAGCTGGGGAGTGCCCCCAGTTCAGTTCTCACCGGGGTGAGACCCCGGCCCAGTTCCTGCCCTGTGCAGCCCCACCCACCTGTGGAATGAAACTATGTGGAAAAACCAATGATGTGCAACTATGGAGACTGTTCTGGGCCCTCCCCCTTCTCTCTGTCTCTGTATCTCTCTCTCTCTCTCTCTGTCAAAAACAATAAATAAATCTTTAAAAAAATGAAAATTGGTTCCAGCAAAACACCTGACCCTCAAGTCTCTGTCCTCACAGAATCACCCTTGTTCCACTGAGCAGAGACCCGCGAGGCTGAGATCAGACACGTTTACCCGGCAGCCGAGGGGCAATCCATGCTCAGACCATCCGTACGAGTCTAAGAGCCAAGAACGGCTCATTTTTGACAGAAGTAAGGTGACCAGATGTTAACATTGGTGAAGCAGGACACCACTGACCGGGGGGGAGGGAGTTCTTGATGAAAAATTGGGTCTATCTCCCGCCATTCCCTAGCTTGTCGTGCATTCTTTCCAAACATCGGGACATTTTTAAAACGCCGCGGGATGCAGGACAAATTGTTAAAAATCGGGACTGTCCCACCAAAAGCAGGACATCTGGTCACCTTAGAATAGAGAAAGCTGCTGATACTAGACTCCGCTCCCAGCCACCTCGCTTACCAAACTGTCCTGCCCACCAGCAAGTTTTTAACTGGAGTTGCTTACGTGTCTTGAGATGAGATGACAGTATCAGCAGAAGAGATGTTTTTACCACTTCTTTTCTGATGTTCATGCAAGTTGTTTTATTTTTAGCAAAGGTGGTATTTTTATTACTGGTAATACGGGCGCCCCTGAATACATTCTGGTTTTAGTTGAAATAATTTCCATGTGTGTCAGATCTGCAGTTGTTTTTAGTAAATAATCTTTATGGGTCTCAGTAATTACCTTTTATTACCATTTTATAATACCTAGATTTTATTAAGGATGGCTGGTGGGATTTATCAAGTGCTACTTCAGCCTGTATTGATAGGATCTTTTTTTTTCTTTTTTAATTGGTTAATAAGATTATATTGATAGTTTTCTTTATGCTGATCCCATATAAAATATACAAAATCAATACTTTTTCTTTATCCTAGCAATCATCACAAAATAGAAGTGAGAAAAATAGTTTATTTATAAATCAATAAAACTTTAAATTATTTATGAATAAATTATACTTCACATGCAGAGGGCAACACAAAGAAAAGTACAGAGTCTTACTAATAAATGTAAAATAATATCTGAATGCGGAGAAAAGCGTATTATGTTTTATATGTTAATACTTAACATGAACATGCCAAGTGTCCCCAAATTAATATATTAATGTAATGCAATTCAGTCAGAACCCGTCAGATACTTTACTCAAATAAAATAAACATAAATTCTATATAAAAAGATAAATATCTGAAAATAGTGAATAAATAAATGAAAAAAGATCAAGCAGGGAAGATTGGACTATATCAATGTCGGGTGTTATAAAGCTACTGTAATGTGATCACAGACTTTTTACAAGAAAGACAAAAACTCAGGGGGCAGAATAGAGAATCTATTATCGAAATAGTTTTCTGGTATATATGAGAATTTAATAAATGACAAAACAAGTAGAGCAATTCAGTAAGGAGGATGGATTGTTTAATAAACAGGCCCAGATCACTAGTCAGCCCAGCAAGAGGCACTGTGTATAGTAAGACTGTGGGCCTCAGAGCCAGATTCCCGGAGTTTAAATCCCACTTTCACCACTTTGCCTGCTGTGTGGCCTCTGGACTAGTTACTCAGCTTCTCTGAGCCTCATTTTTCTCACCTGAAAAATGGGTATAAGAAACTCTATGTATTAGAGTTGTGGGTAAAAGAAAATCTGCAGGGGAAGTCGGGATGGCTCAGCGGGTTAAGCGCTCGCTTTACAGCCCCGGAGCCCGAGGATCGAATCCCGGCCCCGACCCAGAAGGACCCATATGCTGAGCTGCGGTGTGCCCCCAGTTTGGTTCTTACCAGGGCAAGCTCGTGTCGGGGAGCCCTGGTAAGAAATTCAGGCTGCCTTATCCAATATGACATTAGTAAGAAATGGATACAGGATTCAAATGTCCAAACCCCACCCTCTTTCTAGCATCATATTAACCTTTGAATTTCTTAGTTGCATCTTCCCTCCTTTGGCTCATCGAGAATACTTACTCCTCCCTGACCCTTCCAGCCACGACGTCAGCCCGGGATAGCAACCCTCACAAAAGCCATGCGACTTGCGTGCTCCTGTGAACCCTCTTGTCCCTTTGGAAGAACTAACTCCTCGAAAACTTCCTAAAATCACACGCTACTAGAGTGCAATGCTGGGACCAGAACTAAGGTCTTTCTAACAACAAAGCTCCAGCTTTTGATGACTGCTTTTGCTACATAATCCTAAGGACAACACGGGTCTGGATGGATGGGTGCCTGCTATAGAGTCTCCCCAAACCAATCTGCCTTGTAATCCAGAGAACTAAGCCCCATGTTCAACAGACCCGCGATTCCACCCAGCGAACGTGAGGGGAGCAGAACGTCAGGCACCGTCACGTGCGGCAGAAGCCGGGCAGGTCAGCAGTCTGTGTCACTCTACTTCAGGGGAAAGGAACTTCTTCTCTTCAACTAAAAGATCAGACACATTCAAGGAACGGGCTCTCATTTCCTTGCCGTAGCGCTCTACTTCACGCATTGCACACAATTACGAGATGAGCTTCCTTACGCTGAGACGGCCGTTACTCATAACACAGACACAACCAGTGTGCCCTTGATCATCTGTGTACACACACGGGCAGGGGGAGGAAAGCTAGTGGTTAAAGGGGCACTATGGTTAATGTACCAAGAACCATGTTCACGAAAAGGACACATAACCGCCTCCTACGAAACAGTCTGCACACCTACAGGTGGCAGAGCACCTGGTCCCGGGGAATATTCAAGAAGAGAGGAGAATCTAGGGGCCCTAGTGGAACACAAACATGCTACTACTTCACGAAGGGAAATGCAATCCCAGGAACACCGAACAGGAACGTGGCCTCGTGACCATCTCTGAATTCTACGCCAGAATCTGGTTGAGCACCTACCCTGTCTCCCCGAAAATAAGACAGTGTCTTATACCCTGTTTCCCCGAAAATAAGACAGTATCTTACCCTGTTTCCCCAAAAATAAGACAGTGTCTTATATTAATTTTTGCTCCCAAAGATGCGCTAGATCTTATTTTCGGGGGGATGCCTTATACGTATTTCAGCGAGAGGCAAAACTGTAAGTAGGTCTTATTTTCAGGGGATGTCTTACTTTCGGGGAAACACAGTATTACAGAGAAGGAAAGAACACAAAAGGGCTCCACAGGATGGCTTCACAGAGACTCGAACAGCGCGGGACCCAGAGCTGTGGGCTAAAGACACAGAACGACTGTGCCCAGCTTGCGGCTCCTCACGGCCTTGGAGGGAGTCTTCCTTCTGGACAGCCACTCACGTACACATTTACTCTGGCTTCACCTCCCGAATCTGACTACGGCGTTCTCTAACATCTTATTTTATCAAGTTTGCATGTGGGTAACACTCAGCGCGGCCTTCACAGATCCACTGACGTCCGCGCCTGACATTTTCTTCCAGCTGTCAGCACCGATCCTCGTTACTGTCAGCAAACATCTCTTATCATATTTATCTCAGTTTTGATAGGAAAAGAAAACACATCACAAGTTAAAATCCTCAACAATAGAATCCATGCCATTTAGAAAGCTGGCGGGCAGCTCCGTGTTGCCTCTGCATCTGCCGACGTGCAGAACTACTGAAGACCCTCCGGTGCAGGGTGTCCAGCCCTGGGGCTTCCCTGGGCCACGTGGGAAGAAGACTCGTCTTGGGCCACACACCAAATTTACTAACAAGAGCTGATGGGCGTCAAAGAAAAAGAACCGCAAAAAAAATCTCATAATGTTTTAAGGAAGTCTATCAATTCGTGTTGGGCCACATTCAGAACCATTCTGGGCTGCACGCAGCCCATGGGTCCCAAGGGCTGCACTCTGGACGCTCATCAGTTTAAGTCAGAACTTCCATATTCCGGGCAAACAGTCAGCAAAATCTATGTTTAAAACGTTTCCAACCCAACGCCCCCTACGTGGCCTTTTACTCCATGAGAAAACGCTGGGTTTTTCCAATCCTGCTCTGTTTGGCATAAATGTATGAACTTACTGTTAATATTTAGCACCTCCTGTGTGTGAAGAACTCGGCTCCGTGCTATAGATGCACGTGATGTACTGAGAGCGGATGGGACGGACTGAGGAAGCAGATGCAGGGGCAGAGAATCATCATTCATGATGATGAGTGCAATAGCAGCCTCGTGGATAGTAAAGAAGGGAGCGTAAGGAACCCTGCGTGATCAGGGATGGAAAGAGTGGGAGAAACATCAGGGAGGTATAAAGTCTGAGCTGATTCTAAAGGGATGACTATGAATTAACTTAAGCAAAGAGGGAAAGGCCGATATTGGCCGAGAGGAAGCCTCAAGCAGACCATGGAGTTGAGAAACACCATATTGAACGCAAGGACCTACCGTTAGCTGGGTGTTGCTGAAGGGGAAAAGGTAAAGGTTGGTGGGAACAGAAGACGGGAAATTAACTGGTCGTCATAGTGTGGAAGGCCTTACGAAGACCAGTGGATATTATCCTATAAGCGATAGGGAGGCAACAAGGGATTTAATCGGGTGAGCTTTGCATCGCACACAGTGAACGTGGGAGGTGGGCTTGAGTAGAAAGGACTGGAGGAAGAAATGTCAGTCAGGAGAGCAAACTGCATAGGTCCGAACACAGGTAGCTGCAGCAATGATAGAGAGAAGAGGACGGAGTTGAGCGCTAGTAAGGAAGAAAGAACACATAGAGCCTGACTGTTTGGAGAAGACATAAAAAGGGGCAGGATCGAGTTCCTGAATTGGCTCGCTGGGTGACAGTGGTGCCACATTCAGAAATGGCAACTATGGGAAGAACAGCAAGTTTGGTGAGAACATCCATCCCTGGCCTGAGGCACATCCACTGGAACTGAACAAGAGAACTCCGATTTCAGGGGGTTGTAATGAATAGTGGCTTGGATTTTTTTTAAAAAGCAAAAAGAAAGCAAAAAAGAGCAAGATGGGAGCTAACAGGACGTGCAATCAAGGCGGGGTGTCTGGTGGACGGGACGTGGAAAAGGCCCTTCTAAGCTGACGGGGTAAAGCCGAGCAGAGGGGAAGAGGCTGGAGATCACTGAGTGGTGAGAGACAGAAGAGAAGCATGAGATTTGAACCAGAGAAGGAACTTCCACACCTGAGAACGGATCTGAAAGAAGCATGAGTACAAGAGTGGGGGAGAACTAAGGGGCCACCCCCGAATAGCGTCTCTTTTCTCCAGAACTCGGAAGACTTTCCAATGACACTGAGCGTCACGTAGGGAAGACAGGAGAGTGGTGACATTTTGGAACCATCTTTGAAGAACTGGGGATGGTGAGATCACCACACAGTAGAAACGTTAAAGGAAAATGCTAAGCGCTCTGCTGAGGTTGAAGGCAACCCGTACCGTCTCCCAGTGTTACAACGACAATCTACAGTGACTGGTGGCACCTAAAAGTCTGTTTTAAAATGATTACTAACACAAAATATAGAAGGACTGCCACGCTCACGAGTCCCTCCTGTTCTCACGGTACCCCGTGCCTTTGTAGCTGCTCTGGCCATCCGCTGAGCCCAAGCATGGCCAGTATTTGCTATCACCGTGAGCTTGGAGCACAGGGGAACACACAGCATCTTAGCATGAGCTGATAATTGTACGTAACGGGACACACTTAGGCCACCCCCAAAGAGTAGAAGGAGCGCCCTTCATTGCAGCAGCCTCAGCTCATCTAAGAGGCCATTTCCACACTCACAAAACTTTCTCCCCAAAGAGTCACCTTCTTAAAAAGAAGCATAAATTGAGGCCCAAGGTGTCCATAGTTCTTCTAAAGATAGAAAGACAGAGGCGTATTAGAAAAGAAGTATAAATTGAGTCCCAAAATGTCCATAGTTTTCATAAGGACTGACAGGGGCATATCAGAGAAGTCTGAGTGCCTCATGATCGAGCCTTCGGCCCCCAATCTCATGGGGGGCTCCAGATCCCACACCAGGCTCTGGAAGGCAGCCGGAAGCACTAGCATGAGCATCAAAGGACACGGCACGTTCATGCGACCTGCGTCTTGTGCAGATGGATGGCACCTCGTGTGGCCTGCGTCTTGTGCAGATGGATGGCAGCGAGCGTCTGAGTTCTAGGATGAGACCTTCTGCAAAACCCAACAAACCGTGTGTGCCTCTAGGCCAACCCCAATCCCCTCTCCAGCCAACGTTGTACGGAACGTTGTAGTTCCGGCAGAACGTGTGCTTCTGCCCTCCCACTGGGCAGTCTTAGCTTTAGCGATTCTCACGATGGCGCGCAAACACATAGCCCGGGGTCCCTCTGGTTTTATGATTAGAGCAGTTGGCTGTGGAGTTGACAAGAGTGAAGGAAGAATCTCACGCTCGCTTTTGGAAGCTGGGACTCATGCGGAAGTGGCCCCTGGAGCAGCAGAAGGGCGGGCGAGTGGACGCCTGGCTGAGGTCCCGAAGCTCTTGCCTGGAGTTCCACCCCACTCGGGCTCCGGACATCTGTCACCATGAGGAGGGCCAGCCCTGTGCGTGGTGGCCAGAAATGGGGCCAAAGAGAAGAGACAGGCGGCAAAAGCTACATGCACTTCAAAACAGGGGAAGGCATCACATTTAAAAAATAAATAAAAGCAAGATGACTCAGAGACTCCAGAATGAGAGACCCCCTTCCCCCCCCTTAATAAAACTCTGCATTTGAAGATAAGTAATGAGAAGACAAAAGGGGTCCCCAGGAAAGGCAGGGGTGGGAAGGGGGTATCACCTTGTCCCTAAAAAGGACTTAATGGAGACTCAGAGTTACTCCATCTGGCTTTGGGGTATTACAGCTCATTACAGTAAAACCGGAAAACTTGGTAAGAATTTATCCTCGCAAGTACGTATATTATACAAGGACTGTCTAGGAGGGGGGGAAACACAGCCACTGTCAATAGAACAAGGACAGGCACGTGGCCGGATACTTTCTGGACAGCCCTCGTGTGGCACCAGGTGGATGTCAGCAGAGTTGAGCCATCTCCCCAATGTTTGCTCTGGCGCCTGTATCACCTGAGGTTGGATCCTAAAACCAGCTCCAATACTCTGGTTTCTCTTCAGATCACATAAATCTTTCGCCTTTTACTAAAACCAGCTCCCTGAGTCACTGGGCCTCCTTCCTGCCTACTCCCGATAAGCATAGGCACACCGGCAAACACGAGCCCAGCTTAGAAAGGCAGGGGGTGAGCGGGGAGACACGGTGCAGAGCAACACAGAGAGGGGAGACCAGGAAGAAGACAGAAGACGGGCTCTAAGCCCTGCTGGCTGGAGTGTGCAGGGGTTCGGCAGACCACACACACAACATCGCAGTCTTTTTACTTCCTTCATCTCTGAACGCATTGCATTCTGGCTACGTTGAAAATCCCTCTGTGAGTTTGAGGAGGTGCCCGATGTGGAGTGAACTGCTCTGCACTTGTGTCACTATCTGTCCACTCAGTAAGTATCATTGACCCACTTGCACAACAGAGAACCGTACTAGATGCTGAACATTCCGAGCAAAGCCAAGCCCCTGCTGTGCGAGTCTCTCCTCCCGTGCAGATGTGTGCTGTCCCAGGTAAAAGTCATCCAAGAACAGGCAACGTGGTCAAGGCGACTTGTTGAGAAGGGATGGGATGGCCCAGCAGGGGAGGCGGGAAATGGCATTATGGGAACACGACCCAGTGCCTGGGACACAGCCGATGTTCTCATAGAGCAGACATGAGCCAACTCGAAGGGCTGGAAAATCCCACAACCCCGGGCCCCGAGCTGCAGGAGCAGACAGCTGAGGGAAGGAGAGGGGACTGGGGAAGCCCCCTCTGCCACTCAGAGCAAAGATCAGTCCAAGAAGCAGCAGACGCAGGGGGTTCTGAGTGGAGGGACATGAGGACACTGCGAAGCTGGGGTTCCAGTTGCCGCCAGGAAATCATTTTGACTGGAAACTGAAGGGGCATCTGAGACCCACTAGGAAAGAAGGTCTCGTTTTTCTCATGATCAATAGAACTACCGAACTTGGTTTCTTCTTGCATGTTCTCTCCCCAGTTTGCCCCAGTCCCCAACCCAAGGCGTTTGAAGCTTCAGCTCTTAATTTACGCCACGTTCTAGCAACCAGTGCAACGCCTCACTTCCAACACGGTCAAGCAATTCCTCTTCCAACCCAACCCCCTGCTGCCAGCCGCCCTGCTTGCAGGGTCACCGGGAGATGTGGGGGTGAACACGCATGCCCAGGGACTCTGCACGTTCTGCCCTGGCCCGTGTACTCAGGCCTCAGGACGAGGTCACGCCCTTCCGAGGCTCCTCTGTCACGTTGCAGGACGAGGAGCGGCACTGAATTGTGAGTCAGGGGACAATGAGCCCCAGTTTTGTGGTTTTCGGCCTCGGTTCCTTCGTGGGAAATGAAGGCTCTGACTCGTAGGCTGCTTAGCACTCTGCCTGTCATTGCAGGACCGCGACGGGGGTCTCACTTGTCTAGGGGACACCTATAAAGCCCCAATACTCAAGATAAATGATACATAATGCGATATTTTCCAACCTAACAACAAAGGCAAGAATCCGTGATGAATAAAATGGCAGAATTTTAAATAAAGACAGGATTCAACTCAACTTGCAGCAGCTCCCGGACTCGCCCCAACCCAACACATCGGTCCTGCAAGGAGACCTCATCGGCCCGGGGCAGCCTGATTCTCATGCATCCCATGTGAACTGATTCCATGGGCCATCGCCTCACTATCTTCTTCCCAGATCAGCAAATTTTAACCTAGGGCCTCGGTTCGCGGTGTCTGACATCCGAGCTGGCGCTTGGGGTCTCACGTGCCTGCTCTCTGACTCATTGGCCGCGGTTCGCGGGGACATGGGGACGCTATCCGAGCCTGTGGATTTGTGGAGAGGAGCAAATGACACCACCATCCAGACCGCACCCAGCATCCTGGCTGGTGACCCGCAGAAGACAGAGCGTGGAGATGTGCAGCAATTTCTGAGAAAAACAACACAAAATACGCGATTCCACTGAAGGGAAGTTGCTGCAGAGCCTCCGTCCAGGGAGGCAAGAAAGCCGAGCACTTGTGCTGCTGGGTCCACAGCAAGACCAAGCGACGTAGCACACAACGCCCAGCGAGGTGAGCGCTCTCTCCATTCATTCAAATGCGGGGCGTCTGCTGCCACCAACTCCCTCAAACTCACCGAAGAATTAAAAGAAAAAGATCATCTATAACCGGGAATACTCTGAAAGGCAGAGGAACTCTGAAAAGTGAGCTGAGTTTATTTAGCGTTTGTACCGGCAGCTCTAACTGAATCCGCGCCCGCACGGATACGCTGAGCACAGGGAGCTGTTCTTCTCATTATCCTTCCCCTCCATCCACCGCACAGTGTTGTTGTTTCTTGTGGTTTTAATTTTTCAATTCTCCTCCATATCTTTTTACTTCACAGAAAGGAAAGAAAATCAGCACATGACCATCTTTTTGAAGAAGGAAAGTAAGTATCAGAAGCCACCTCTAAAGAAGAGAGATGTAGCCCTGTGGCCAGGTAATAAATGACAAATAATGAACCAGCACCCAGCAGGGTCACCGTTAGACCTCCATCTGTGTTAGCGCATCATCGACAAAACACGTCACTGCCTGCTATTTCTTTCCATTCCATTTATTCCCCCCCGCTCGCCAATGAAAGGTCTGGTTTGTCCCATTTTTCAGGTCATGAAAACTGGGGCTGAACACGTTCAAAAGGGCAGGAACTCCAGGAGAGAACGTGGAAAAGAAGACATCGGGAGAAGCAAAAGGAGGGATGTCATTGCTTGATATTACCCCTGGTGACCTCAGCAAGTTCAGCAGAACCAGCTTCTCAGTGAACTCTGGACGCCACGTGCACTCATAGAAAACTCCTTCTGTCAGCCCTGCAAGGTCCCCTGGGTTCTCTCTTGTGACCACCGACTCTTGCCCTGCACCCAGCTCTGCCACGTCTCTGCGCGGCCCTCGCTGAGATGAAATGGTTCCATACGGCCAGGCCTGGAAGCAGAGAGCTCCCCTGGGCTCCTTCTGGTTGGTCCCAGCAAGAGTGGTCCCCTGACCTGGACACTGAGGAAGCGGAGCGAACATGAAGCCACTTCCTTCCCCAGCCTCCATTCCGGGCGGCTGTAGCTCACTTAGTCCACCTCAGTTTCCCGTCCACGGAACAGAAATAATCATGGAGCATCTGCGATGTTGCTCCCCAACAAAAGTTATCAGGGTGGTAATAAAAGCAAACAAAAATAATCACAATTTCTACCTCCTTTTCGGATTATTATAAGGATTAAACGATTCAAAGGCGCTTAGCCCAGTCCCTGGTGCACAGTGAGCACTCCGCAAGGGTCGGTTACGATTCCATTATCAGGTAAGGCAGAGACGTTCCCTTCTCATTGCTAAGAAAATGAAGACCCACAGACGTTCAGAACTCACGGTCACAACCCGAATGAGGCAAAGTGGGCAACGCTCAGCCCAGAGCTTAGGATACAGGAACGCTCAACATGAGTGATGACAGAAGGCCTCTCTCGTCATGTCTTTTTCCCGCAGACGTCACACTGGAGTCCAGTTTTCACGACTGCAAACCCCGTTTCTATGGAAATACGTGCAGCTCGCTGAGATGAGGATGCCAGGCCTGCTGGCTACGGCTCTGGCCGCGCAGATGTGAAGTTTGAGGCCCAGGGGCCTCCTCAGGGTCGAGAGGGACGGCAGAGCGCACTTAGAGGCCACTTGATGTCACTCCGAACGGCAGATGTTCCCAAGGGCTTGGCATGCTTTCTGATCGGATCAACCTGTTTCGCTGCCACCGAGCTGCTCCTTTGCAAGCTCATCTCTGCGACGCAGCTGCTCTGTGACCGTCTAGGCCTCCAGTGGCTCTCGCTCTCGAGCCACCCTCCCTTTCGGTTCCCCGAGACCCACACCTACGTGGCCCGAGCTGCAGAAACACAATGCGGACCACCCGGAAGGAGGTCTCCCATCAGCCCTCTTTCAATCCGCGACCCAGGAGCACATCTGGAAACGCTGCCGCTGAACCAGAACTGGAAGGGAAGGCCCAGGTCCTATCAGCTGGTCCCTTTGCTTAAAACAACGAAGATCCCAGGACTAGAGAGACTGAAAACCAAAGGCCCCTCTGCTAACGAGTAAAACCCAGGACGGACTATCCAGCACTATGGTGGTTTCCACCAGTTGCCAGCTAATCTCTCCTCAAGTGTTAACTGATAATTGCCGAGTAAGCAGGGAAAGGAGTTAAGGTGAGACTCCTCTCAGGAGTATTTTAACTTGGAGGGATTTGAATTCCCCACCAGAGGAAGTAACTTCGGGATGAACTTGATACTATACGGTCAAGCAGAGCTGAAGTCCTGGGGCAAGTGGTCCTGCCTTTTTGGCTCTAAGATCGTTTTCCACAGAAGGCGGGACTGTAGTAGGAGGGTCCCTGCCTTTATCTCACATAAGTGAAGGGTGTCCCTCCTCTAATTTCCTTGACAACTCAAACAAAAGAAACAGTCAAGGCTATTGAATAACTGTAACACCTAAGTGACCAGTGCTCTCAGCACCTTAGCCTACTAGCCAACGCTAATTTTCATGGTTTCCTTTATCCTCTGACCCTTCCCAGCTGCCCCCTGACCCACTGTCTCCGTACGAATTAGAATCCAGTTTGAGAGCAGGGAGCAAACCTAGTGAGGCCTTTCCCTACCCAGTTGTAAAAGCTGGAGACAGGCTCCCAGACTTCCCACCCAACTACAACAAAGGGCCCCCCATTTCTTAAGCTTCCCAAGCATCCACATTTGTATGAAAATAAACAGAGTTGATTTCCCCCGGTGCTATCTGGAGGTTTTTAAAAATAGCAGGAAGCTAGCAAAACAGACAGGATTGTCAGAGAAGTAGATCAGATAAAAACACTGATAGAACTCGAGCAGTTAAGAGGATTACACCAGGAGGTGGGCTTCCAGGGGAACGCCCTTACTCCACTCACTGTTCCCTCTTCAGACAAACACACCCAGGCTCTCTACCCGCACTCGGTTTCTGTGATTCTCTTTTCCCAGTTCCCTAACATGATCTGATTCACTTGGGTGCCATTTTAACCACTTTGCCTGGGTCCAGATGAGCTTCAAGTACTAGATCTAACTGAGGAAATATAGGATCAGCAAGGCATTCCATGGAATCAGGAGCCAAATAAAAATAAATAAATAAATAAATAATAAAAAAAATAAAAAAATATATATATATAACAAGGAACCAAGGAGGTAAGAAAGCTCGTTGTGACCAAACCTGCTCTTCGCCTTGGCCTCGGCAGCAGCACCAAACAATGGCATTGATTGTACCAAAGACTCTGTTGAGAGAGGTTGCAGGTAGATTTTTCTAAACATCTCTGAATATAGGTTAGAGTCTTATATCCGGCTCATGAGATTTCAGAGTGATGTTTTTTAACTTGAAGGTAAAAGATACAGGCATCCCCCAGGGCTACACTGTGGACTGGCATAAAAATCACCTGGGGAAGTGGCTATAAATAAACATGCCCCCATACCCTCCCGGAAGAGGTTCTGATTTGGTAGGTCCGGGATGGAGCCCAGGAACCGGTTTCTTACGAAGCTCTCCAGGCGTTCTGTCAGACAGCGAGGCTTCAGAATTACTGGGTTGGAAAGATGAACGCAAGGACTCGCTCCGGGAGCTTGGCCCTGGTTCAGTGATTCTGTTAAGAGACACACACACCTATGACCTGGCTTCTTGCAAACACACACATGGACAGGGCTTTTCTTCAGTAGATCACTATCACACAATAGAGTATTTTCCCCACTCTGGTCTATCTTCAAACAACGTGGTCCACATACAGGCAGAAATGTGCATGTACTCAATGAAGAGAAAGAAGTCACAGATGTAAAGATTTCTGAGAAGAGTGCAACGATTCCATAATACTGACCAGTTAGTTCTCCAGCACCGTTTGGGGTACAAGTTTGTGTCAGAAGTCACTTATGAGATGTATTGCTAGCATACATCATCATCGTTTTTTGAAAGTACCAAAATACGTGGATTATTTACTTCTTGTTTCCCATCTGACTCCCTAAACAGAATCCAGGACATTGACTGAGCCATGTTCTTTAGTGCAAAACACTGAAATTGGAAGGTCGTTCGTTTGGTTGTAGCTTTCTCCACGGTTTCCTGGCTGGGCAGGGTGCCCACCCACATGTAGACGCTTGACTGAAGTCACATCTACTGATCATCCTCGCTATCCTTCTTACTAACCATGACTAGGCACTGTGGGCTGACTACCAGAGTTAAGACTGGAATTAGAGGGTAGAAAGAGTTTGCTTGGGTTTGGCTAAGCCCTATGCTCCAACCAAATCCACTGGAAACCTACTGGGAGTTACAAAGACAAGTGCCATCGATAGTAAAGCAATATGTCATTTCTTATTTGAGTTTACAGCAACCTCCAGGGGCTCCCAGGGAAAAGCGACGGCTCCATCAGGGCAGGTTCAGGCATTTCCCCAGGCACCACGCGGAGCCCCAGGCAATAAAGGCAGCGGATCCCAACCACTTTGGCACCAAGGACTGGTTTTGTGGAAGACAATTTTTCCACAGACCGGTGGGGAGTATGGTTTGGGGATCATTCAAGTGTAGTCCATGAATACTGTACTCTATTTCTATTTACACTGTAATGTATAATGAAATAATTATGCAACTCACCATAATGCAGAATCAGCAGAAGCTCTGAGCTTGGATTTCGATACGAGTCTGCCAGCAATTGCTTGATGGAGGTCTCTGTGCCGTCAGCCCTCTCTGCTCATGTGAATCTGTATTTGCAGCCGCTCCCCAGTGCTAGCATCACCGCCTCAGCTCCACCTCAGATCAGTGGGCATTAGCTTCTCATTAGGGCAGCCGAGATCCTTACGAGAAGTGTTAAATCCCTCGCATACACAGTTCACAGTAGAGTTTGTGCTTCTGTGAGAATCTAAGGTGCTGCTGATCTGACAGGAGGCGGACCTTGGGCAGTAATGGGAGTGATGGCGAGCGGCTGTAAATACAGATGAAGCTTCACTTGCTCACTCACCCGCTTCTCACCTCCTGCTGTGTGGCCCAGTTCCTAACGGCCATGGACCAGTACTGGTCCGTGACCTGGGGGTTGGGGACCCCGACTAAAGATATTAATCAGACAGTCAGCTGACCCCTCAGAGTAGTCCAGAGATACTCTGGGAACCAAGGGCAGGTGCCAAGTCTTCAGAAAGTTTGAATGAGACTTAGGTCCCTTATTATGGGATGTGATCAGTGACTATACGTATATGATTTATTAGCAACTCATACAAAATAACATTGCTAGATTTTTATGCATTTAAAACTTAATTTGGTTGCAAATAACAGAAGCCAAGATAAAAGAAAAACTACAGATTCACATTCCTTTAAAGAACTAAAACATTTGAGTTCAGGTGCAGCTGGGTCCAGCACCATAAAGACGATCATTGGGGCTTGACTCTCTTTTCTTCCTCTAAACTCTGACAAGCGCTTTTCTTTCTGATTAGTGGACATGGTTCCTACTCGTAGTGTCACCCTTGTCCCCACATGCTTAACAACCCATGACAGACAGCACCCTCCCTGATGGCTCTAGAACAGGGGTCTCCAAACTACGGCTCACGGGCCGCATCCCTCTCATCCGGCCCGTGGAGACCTTATCTGAATAAAATAATATTAAATAAATAATTAAAAACTACATCTATGTTTTGATTCTTTTTTATTTGGACCTCGAGTGTGTAGTCGGCCCCCAAACTGCTGTTTGATAGTTAATGCGGCTGGAAAGTTTGGAGACCCCTGCCTAGAGGAAAGGTGAAATCAGGGAGACATGAAAAACCAATAGCTGTAGCTGGCATCGGCTATTCTGATTGATCAGGCCTAGATTATGTGCCCAACCTTATAACTGGGGGTGAGTTGGAGTGAAGAAATTTCCCACCTTGATCAGGTAACTTGGCCTCTTTTATTTTCAGTTTTCTCATTTGTAAAATAAATTTAGAAATAACCTAGTTTATAATGTTGTTGATTAAATGAGATAGTGTATGTTTAAAATGTTTAGTACCTCCCTCATAGTAGGTGCTCAATAAATATTAATCCTCGGTCTTGAGCATAGCCTTCCTCCACCATTACAGCCTTTACCTTGTCTTAGGCTGACACCTACATCAAACTGGCCAGATAAGAAATGTCCTACTTCGAAAAACCTATGATACCAAAGGTAAATAATAAGGATAGTTTATTGAAGTTCAATTTAAATTATTCCTCATATCTATTCCTTCCTTTTCATTTATCAGTCAGATTAAAAAGCACCGTGTCACTATTCTCTGTAATAGTAGCTCCTCAAGCAAATAAGTTATTTTCACTCTTCCTTTCTAATGGTCCTCAAGTTTCCTTTTATGTGGCCTCTAAAAATACATATTCCACCCTTTATTTCATCAGGTTAAATAGATAAGCTCTACTGAGAGAGAGCCTCTTCATCCAGTTATAGCATTGTCATGTCTTCCAATGAAAAACAAACAATGTAATTAAAGCTTTTATACGTTTTACAAAAGTATATGATGTAGCTCATCAAGAATAACCATGGCGTTCTTTGCTCCACCCCAAAAATTACATCCATCCCTTCCTCCAATAATGAATACAAAATCCTGTGAAGTATTGCTCATTTCCCATCCTTGACTGCTAATCCATTATTGTAAATTCAGCCCAGGGCTTCAAATAGAGCACTTCTTCTGTTAGCGTGAGTTAATCAGCTCTCTGTGCATATGACTTTCAAGAAAAGGAAATCTTCCTTCATTCCTTACTTCTGATGACTAACGTCTAAATGGCCCCCATTAAATGTAATAGCTGTCTTTTTTGTAAAGATGTGTCTTGTATAGAGGATCAGATACCAAACTCACCTATATATCAAGAGAGATGAGTGAGAGAGAGCAATCATTTTCTAATCAGCCTATGCCTTTCATGTGGACGGGAATAAATACCAGAACCGAGTAGAAAGAAATAATGGCGGAAAGAATGGGTGGGCGAGGCAGGGGAGGGTACAGGGAGCGTGCAGTGGGTCTCCCATAAATTATTCCACTTGGACTTCAATTCCATTGACTGATTTGCATTTGCCACTGGTAGGAAAAGAGACTCTTGTTCTCTCCAGCCGTGTTTAGCCTCCAAATGGCAAAGGAAAACCGCGTCGTTCAGAAGCTATAAATCTGGCCAGGGAGAGAGCCCCACTGACAGTCTCCTTACAGAGCTAATAGGAAAGGGGGAAGATTTGCTTCTTAGCACCATCGTTTAACGTCTGTCTCGTCTGACTGCTGCATTCCTCACAGCTCCTGACCTCACTGTGGTGGTGGGCACAGTACTGCTGTCTCCTGCGTTCACGAAAGGCGCCAGTGGGACAACCTCCCAACCTGCCCAGTCACCATGCCCAACCTCATCGTTCTCAAACGAATCTCAAAAGCACAGGGGTAGCTGAGTCTCAATGTAAGCCGTGTATTTTATAAACACAGATACTGAGGCTTCACAACACCTAAAAGACTTTACCCAGCCTGTATGTGAAATCCAGATTTAAATTTGTGCTGTGTCTCCAGTATCTTCATGCACACAGCTCCATTAATACATGTTCGCCTTCTTCCCCTGATTTCCCTAGGAAATTCCTACTCATTCTTTGAAGCCCTACAACACATGTCACCTTCTCAGTGAATTCGTCCCAAGATCTCCTCAAGCAATCTGCGTGTGACTCAATGGTATTTCTCCCTCTGTGTTAGCATATTTATTTTCACCTCTCAACAAACAGAATGAGATGGCTTCGAGGATAACAACAGTGGTTTATTGTTTTGTTTTTCCAATGCCAGGAACATCGTATATGTTCAGTTTATGTGTACTGAGTAAATGAATTGATGCCTATATGGTCTTAAATCACACATAATGAGGAACCACTTCAACAAAATGCTTCCTAAAGAAAATACAGAGAATGGAAGTAGCCATGGGATGGAAGAGCACGAATTATTTTCTTCTGAAGACAACACATGATGTTGAGGTGGGAAAGAAAATGTTGGGGATGCACCCATTATGTTCATGGTGATATAGAGCCCAAGACTTGAACCTTGGGTGATGGGAAGAAGAGACTTTTGGGGTTGCCACAGTGGTCTTTAGCACTGGTATATAAAGGGTGTCCCAAAATTCATGCAAGAAGTAATTTTGATTGAAAACACAGGTTTATAATTAAAAATTGTACATTTTCATTGCTCAACAATGAAAACGCGTTGTTCTTTCATGGAGCACTCCATTTTTAATAACCCTGAACTGTCAGCTGTCACGCTGTCATTTTTTTTTTGTTGGCAACACTTTACCACACAAATGACGCAAAATTCAAATCTTGCGTGAATTTTGGGATGCCCTTTATTTCATAAATGGATCCAAAATACCCAGTCCTCCAGAATCCTTTGCAATCATAAGTTTCAACTTCTTTATAAGGTTGTTTTTTTTAAGATGTATTTTTATTGTTTTTGACAGAGAAAGAGAGGGAGATACAGAGACAGAGACAGAGAGAAGGGGGAGGGCCCAGAACAGTCTCCATTGTTGCACATCATTGGTTTTTCCACATAGTTTCATTCCACAGGTGGGTGGGGCTGCACAGGGCAGGAACTGGGCTGGGGTCTCACCCTGGTGAGAACTGAACTAGGGGCACTCCGCAGCTCAGCATATGGGTCCGCACGGGCCGGGGCCAGGATTCAATCCTCGGTCCCCGGGGCTGCAAAGCAAGCGCTTAACCCACTGAGCCATCCCAGCTTTCCCATCACCTTCTTTATAAGGTTTTTACATACGAAAGGTTTTATTATTTTACTCTGGTCTATGGACAAGTTGCATGGTAAGTTGTGCAGCTAGTCCCTGGCATGCAGCAGTGTGGTCAGAGGCCGGGGCCAGTCTCTGTGTAGGCTAGGTGGGAGCTGACAGGCTGAGCCCTTGGACAAGACTGACAGTTAGTGGCTCTGGTTCTTTTTCTCATGACCAGGCTCCTGGTGAAGCACAGAGAGGGTTCACAGTGATCCCTCTGCTCAGGTGTATACACCTGTGGACCAAGCAGGGTAAGGGCTGTGACCTCACCACTTCCTAGCAGAGGAAGGACAAAGACCTATGTGCAAAACGTGTGGCTTCTGGTGGACACAAAGCTCATTCCCATATGTGTCCAGGATAAACAGCAAACGAGAGCTGTCATGCCTGTCCCCAGTGAGAGCCTAAATCTAACCCACTGCCGTTTCTGCTGGAACTTTCCCTAAGTTCTGACAGTTCACAGAGACTCCCTGTTCACAGGCTACTTTGGCTTCGGGCCCCTCACTTTTTCCTCTTTTACTTCACACATAAAGCAAAGTCCCTGACTACCTAACTGCCCCTTGCTCTTAGAACTCCAGACTGGGTCAGATTACCAGCTAGAGAGCAATCCAAGTAACAAAAAGCATCCCTGCAGGTGTTTGCCCCATGGGTGAACTCCACGTCACTACAACGTTCCCAGATTGTCTCCGTTCTGACCTCCCATGTCCTTCACGGTGGCCATCACATTTGAGCACTTGCTGTACTGTATTACAGGAATTACAAAACTGCCAAGAACCACTAAAAATACGGTCTGGAAAGATAAACCTAATTCCCTAAATGGGTTGTCAGGGCCTCAGGGGCAGATGCCACGCTGTAGACCTCTCTTCCACGAGCTACAGAAAAATCTTCTAGACCGTCTGGGTTCTAATAACATAACAAAAGCAGTTTACTCTCTTTGCAGCTCCCGCCCAGAGACTCATCTAAGACAAGCACACGATGCCAGAGGTCTTGTCAGACATTTAAGTACAGGAGCTTGGATCCCTGGTTTCTGCAGGGAGAATACGTGAGCAGTGACAACGCTACAGAATCGGGACAAGCTTTTTTGACACTAAACGGACAGTGCACATCTTGTGTTTCTCTCCGACTTAAGAACAGAGTCTTAGCCTACGTGGGTACAAAGTTTGGGTTTTGACAACTAGATAGCCCATCTCATTGTCTCAGGTGCTTTTCTAGTCTTTATTGCTGACTTTTTTGAAGTAACTGAAGTCATAAACACCTTCCAGGGCTGTGAGCTTTGATCATGAACTACGTATGGTGTTTACCTGGCTCTACAAAGAACGTGGAGACTCTCAGGCAGCTGACGGTCTAGTGTCTGAACTTGACTCAGGCAGAGAAGAGAAATAGGTAAACAGAATGTGAACTGGAGCTAACAGGAGGTTTTTCTTTCTTTTTTCTTTTTCTTTTTCCTTTGATAATGAACATAGGGAGTGTGTTTCTGTGACAAATGTGATGACAGGGAAAACAGGCGTGCTCAAAACCCCCTCTCCGTGGTTGTACCCTAACAATAGTGGGGACAGCTCAGTAGACAGTGCTCTCTAGTCTAATTCTAGTCACCCATATGTACCAGGCAAAGGCAGAGTTAGGACAGAACCAATTAATAATGTGAGCGTAATCGCTACCACTCATAACCCCGCATTATTTCAATCAATGTTTTATACAGACTCACAATCCCTTACACAACTGTTCATGAGGCCATTGGCTGCACCCCAATAAACACACAGTGATTTATACCTTTCTACAATGTCTGTTTTCATTCACCCCGCAAAAGAGAAACCCTAAATTACATTCAAATACAACAAAGCTGGGCATGAACACCTGGGAAGATAAAATACTTCCCCAGTTACTGCCTTAAGCTTCTCTGAACTCCATAGTTTTCTCAGACATCACCTCACCCAATATTTTTCATCTACAGCCTTCATAGCCTGTCTCCCCGAAGCTCTGCCCTGGCCCATTTCTTCTTCTCTGTTCCACAGAATTAATAGGGACAAAGTACAGTGGAGGGAAGCAACACCTGGTCGACACCAGAGAAATGTCACATTTAGTCAAATCCTGATTTTCTAAGCACTGACGTCTTAAAATTTCTAACATACGTCCATTTGGGCCTTCTCACTTTTATGTAGAACCCACTGGCTGTTGGTGAACATGATACGGGTGTTGTGATTGAGGCAATGTTTATTATAATGGTGATTTTGATGATGGTGAACACTACAGTGAGAGCTACTGTCGAGTGGGGCCTTACTAAGTGCCAGGCACTGTGCCAAGCCTTCTACGTGCATTTTCTCAATAACCCTCACAAAAATTGATGACTTAGGTCCCTAGTACTCCCATTTTACACATGAGAAAACTGAGGCTTAAAGAATTTTAGGAATTCACTTAATTTGGACTCCAGAGTCCTAGTCCTTGACTAGGCCACCTTACTTGGTGTCCTTATTTAGGACTTTAAAGAGATGAGGTCTTTCTTCATCTGCATCGTGTATCCTACTCTTCCGTCCCTCCTAACCCCACACCATCTTTTTCTCGTTTGGCCTCAAATCATCTCTAAGTTCAGGAGGCTCCACTTTCAGACTCTAACTTGTATGAATCTCATCCTCTCTCCACCTACCTCCCACCTCATCTGGGCCCAAGGCCCACATTCTACTTATTTAGGACCTGTATTCAACTCCAACCCTCCTACTGGTGAAATCTCTAAATCTTTAAAACGCTTTGCATGCAGTCCAGTTAAGACAACATGTAGTTTTTATAGGAAAAACCAGGTGGCATGTAGAAGTTGTTATAGATTGTCATTATTTAACCTGCTCTTCCCCTGACCCTCCTCAAGCAGAAGGAGGTACCTGGAGAAGTTTGTCCAGCTCAGGACCAGCTGCCTAATTCCCTAGCTATGAGAATTGGGTCTCAGTGATCTGCAGAAAATAAAAGGATCAGATCTTAACTCGTCAACTACTGCTATAGTGAACACAGGCAACTTCAGCAAGCGGGCAAAGGAGATTAACGGCAGAACGCGGGGACCTCACTCTTGGAACAGGCCACTCTGGACTCCATTGACCGTTAGGTCAAGGACAGTCATCCGCCAGCTGCAGGGCCTTCCTGCAGGATCACACTCTTCACGTCACTCCGTCTCCGTCACATTGTGCAGTGTCCTCTACCTGCGTAGAAACAGCCCTCCTGCTTCTAATTCTCCTGCGTAGCCGAGTGACACTCAACAGTGGCTACCCGCTAGAATCACCCAAAGAGGTGTCATGAGCGCTGTGGCCCGGGCCTCCTGCCAGAGCTTCTGACTCAGTTGGTCCATAGTAGGACTGGACCTGGTACATTTTCCAAGTAGCCGACAGAGTACTTTGACCTCCCATCCCACTGTCTCTGTGCACCAACCTCACTGGCCAATGTGCTTTTCCTTGACCAGCCTACCGAAGCGCCTCACTGCCACTGCCCCGAACACCCAGCTCCCAGTCAGTCCTTCCACAGCAAGGCCGCTGGCTCCTCCCCCAAATCTCAGTTTAAATATCACGTCTTCCCAGGGGCCGCCTCTGGCTCTCCCTCTAACACGCTGCTTACCCGTCCAGTCACGCTTCAGCACAGCCCTTTGCTTACGTGTCTGACCACTACCTGAGAGCACTGGCGTACGCATCTCCTTAGGTTTCTTTGTCGCCACCTTTAGGATATAACCAGCATGAAAGAAAGAACCTTTCCTGTCCTCTTCTTTGCTGAATGCTTGTGGCCTAGCGCAGTTGCTGGAATAGAGTAGGTGCTCAAAAGAGAGCTGTTGAGTGAACGGATTAACCAGCATGCAGAAAACATCACAGGCAAAATGATCTCCAACTGCCTCTCAAAATTATTTCCTAGAGCAAGGGGCCTCCATTCCGTTACTACCTGCTAAATTGGATTGGTTTTTTTGAGTACTTATACCATTACTCGTTTAGTTATGGCATCTTCCACCTGTATGTCATTAACCTAACCCAGCTCAAATCTCACATCTTCCACGAAGTCTTCCCTGATCCCCCAACCCAAAGTGATCCTTCCTTTCTCTAGTCGCCTATAACAAGAACAATTCAAATATCAGCTAATGATATATTACTTTGTGCCATTTCTTCCACTGATGCCTTGGAACTGTTTGCTAAAGAGACCTTGAACTCCATGAGAACCTGAGCACTTGGTTACTTAAGTCACCCTCTGGCTTCCTCTAACCTTGCAAATAATAAAAGAAAATCCTGATAGAAGCAGAAACTCGTATAATGCTGAGGAATAATGCTCACATTAGAGCAAGGAGGCTGGCAAGTGGTACATTCCTGGATCTGCACAAGAATTTGGCCACAGATTAAAGGAAAATTGACCCAAAAGCAAATCATGCCTTAAGGAAAACCAGTAAATAGCAGTGCAGAAGCCAGGTTTGCGGCAGCGGAAGAGCTGATCCGCCGTTAACCCAGTGGCGGTAGGTCTGCTGATACGTGTCAAGGACTAGAAATAATGGATTGGGAAGATCTTAAACCAATTTTCACATCAATAATCTGGCGGTTAGTCTGTTAGGAGCCCAGGAGCTGAGAGTGGAGACCACCATAAAAGATAAGCTTCAACAAATCTGAGTCCAAAACACTTGAAAAAATGTTCTTCACATCGGATAGTGGGTTTTAAAAGTTACTGCAGTGTCAGTAACTCAGTTGTTACTGAACTCCCCACGTGTTTACTTATCTGCGCAAGTAGAGCGTTTGTCCCTTGAATCTCATAGCACGGTCATAATAAACGAGAGTGTCTACATTAAGTCCTTGGAAGACTTAATTGACCAATGCTAATATGGGGTAGGATCTAAATTGTGAAAGAACTGTGCTTTTTTCACCATCTCCTGTTTCTCCGTCCACCCTTTCCCTTCCACTTCACTTTGCCCAATTTGTGGACATTTTCCTATCAGACTAGTGGGCAAGATCAAAAGATAAATCATCTGATTTTATATTATTAATTAATTATATAATTAATAATAATAATATAATTAGTAATAATAATGGCTAACATTTAATAAGTACCTACTGTGTGCCGCCCTCCTTATCAATGTCATTTTGATCCTCACAATTAAGGCTTAGAAAGGCTGCACAGTATCACACAGAGACAAGCGCTGGGGCAGAGGCCGACTTGGAACCTGGAGCATCTGACTCCTACACAGGGTGCTCTCTGCACGGCCCGGCTGTGTTCCTCATCAGATTCTAGACTTTGACTCCGGTTCCCAAACCCAGGGGGCCGAGTGCGGGAAGGAGACGAAAAGCAAGAGCATTGCGCTAACACATGGTCTGGGATGAGCCCCCTGCACTAGAACTGGGCCGGCTTGCTTTTACTTCTCTGAGCGGGAGGCCAGGGCCACCTCAGACCCCGAGGGCATGATGCAAAAATGCAAATAACTCTCACAGATGGAGGCCTCAACTCCCTTCCCAGTAAGAAAAACAAAAAGGCCCTTGTTCTCAGAAATCACAGCTCAAAACCCTTCTTATCTTGCGCTTTTTGCCTGCAGGTCTCTTTCTCATCTCATGTTTGTGGGAGAACCTTGGCAGGAATTATGTACCAGACTGCGCCCCAGGAAGGCAGCATCCTGCCCTGTTTCCTCTCCCCTCTATCTCTGTGCCAAACAAACAAACTAGAAGTGACCATCTAGTGACCCGGCCCAAGGAACTTGCCTGGGAACTTGTTACACTCTGCTTACCACCTAAGGGCTCTTTTTACAAAGTAGAGGTAAATCAGTGTGGCAGATACCAGCCAGCTGTTCTCTGAATGTCAGGCCTTTTCTTTCTGGCTTCCTTGCAAATTTCCAGTCTCCCCTGCAGACAGAAGGAGCCATGTGACCGATTTAGTGAAATGATGGGTCCTGGCCCCTATAAACCTTCCGAGTGTGATCCCTTTATATCACTTAGCTTTTGCTGGATAAGGAACTGCCCACGTGAAATAACCAACATGCACTCTGCTTACGAGTCTGTGATTAGGATGGGCGGTTCTCACCTGGGCTGGGTGCTCTAAGGTAAGGTGACCAGACGTCCCGCTTTTGGCGGGACAGTCCCGATTTGTAACAATGTGTCCCACGTCCCGCGGCGTTTTAAAAAAGTCCCGATTTTTGGAAAGAATGCACGACAAGCTAGGGAACGGCGGGAGATAGACCCAATTTTTTAATCAAGGACCCCCTCCCCCCAGTCAATGGTGTCCTGCTTTACCCATGTTACAATCTGGTCTCCTTACGGCTAAGGTGACCTCACCTACGTGTCTGGGAAGTGGTTCAATGTCATCTGAAGTAATGGATGACTTGGCCACATGTCCCTAAGCAGCCATCAAGCCATCCTGGGCTCATTCCCAAAGAGGAAGTTGCAAGAATCCCCAAGAGATACAAGAGATGGAAGGGCCCCCAGACACGTTTCACGTCTCTCCTCGCATCACAGTTACGATTGTCCTGTTGGCCAAAACAAGTCGTGTGGCCAAGCCCAGAATAAGAGTAGGGGAAGGGGCGACCCTAGAGACTGAATTCAGGAAAGGGGATTACTGTGACTGTTTTTAAAAATTTAGAGTATGAACACTATTTAGAGTCTGATAGACACTATCTATTTCACATGCACTTTGTGTGAGATATGGTGCATTTAATACTCACAACCTCCCAATGAAGAGGTTGCCAAAATTAGCCCTTTTTCAGATAATCAACTTGCTCAACTCCTAAGTGGAAGAGCTAGGATTCAAACCCAGCTGACTCATGCCAGGGCTGTTGTCGAAGAAGTGGGTCCCCCGTGTAAGAAGCGCATCAGCACACCTCGGAGCTATAAGTCCTGGATTCTGGAACTAGACCTCCCGGGAGCAGGAACGTAAGCAAGTTGATTCACTGGCCCGGTCCCAGTCTCACACCTCATGATTCTAAGTAACGAAGGGTAAATGGATGACATGTAGGCTGTCCTTTTCACCTCGGTAGCACTTTTCCACCATGGTTAACGCCAATGCCATATGAAACTCCATCTTACCTGCTTATTGTAACATTTTTGAAGGGAAAAAAAAATCTACCTAAATCTCCATCTGTAGATAATGCCGCACTGATGAAGACGACAGAGATGTCACCAGCCTGGTTCCCTGAATGCCTTTGTGGAGCTGAGCCCTCCCCAACCTACAGCTGGGTTTTATACGTAAGGAGAAACTTAACACCTATGTTATTAAGCTACTGAGAATTTAAGATGCATTTGCTAAGCGACTAGCATTAACCAAGCTAATACAGGTAGATACATGTGATTAATTTTTACATGTTTTCTATGAGATGACAGATGAGGACACTAATCAACACATGCCCGTGAATCATGACACAAAGTCTGTGGCTTCAAACATGCCCAATATATCCACACACGGAATCCTGGGAACGGCGTGAGTAAGCACTGACCCCGTTGTTAGATGTTTTCCTTAGCTCTCTACAACCAAGCAATAAACATTTCATTAGCAGCAGAATAGGAGACAAAGGAGATAAGAAGATCCTGGGGTATAGAGAGAGTGACAAGTCAGGGACATGCTTTACTGCTCTGTTCAAGCCAGAAAGAAAAATATTTCTATAATTTATGAAACCCTAAGCCATGCAAGGAATAAAATTTTCTCTGAAGCCAGAAACGCATATAACCACAGGGAGAGGCAAAGATGGGGTGCTCACCAACTGTCAAATGAGGCTGGAAGGTGAAAAAAAAAATCAGTGCTAACAATGAGACACTGGTACTTACAGCACTTGGCCTGTTGTAGCCTCTCAGAGCTAAGACTCTCAAGGAATTTCACCTGAATGCCAGTTAGCAAGACTTAAGCAACCTTGGAAAGAAGTGAGATCAACACGCAAAGACCCGGGATCAAACAGAAAAAGCAAATGACCCAGAGTTAATAAGGAACAGAGGGCTTTGCTCAATCGGAAGTCATGTTTGAGTTTCAGACCGGCTGGATTAATTTACACACTTGAGTAATTTTCTTTCCGTGAACCAGCTAGAACGCTGAAAGCAAAGGATCAGACTTTCATAAGAAGATAAATTTAAATTTACAGCACTAAGATATGTGGATACGTTCAGAATCCCAAGAGGGGCCTCTTACGGAAGATTCTTTAGAAACATCTCAGAACCAATAACAAATTTAACAGGAGTTCTCTGCTTCCTAGTTCTTTCTCCTTGAAACTGGGGCTAAGCAAGAGTTCCAGAGGATTAGAACTCGGAATGACCAGTCTTGGTGATGTTAGGTAGTAATTATTATTATTACAGCTTTCTTAGGTTGGGCATTTTTCTACATGCCAGGCCCACTGTTTTATGTACTTCATACCCATTCACGTACTTGTTTTTCACAATAAGTGAAAAATAAGTATACTATTATTATTTCTATTTCATAGATTGGGAAATTGAGGCATGGAGAACTTAAATAACTTGCCCAAGGTCACACAGCCAGTGAGTGGCAGAGCCAAGATTCAAACTCTAAGTTCTCTGTCTCTAAAGCCACCTTGCAAGTATTATGTTACTAATCCCAATGCATGCAGAGTCAGAAACCAGAAAAACTATTGGAATACGTTTTTCTTGTTCTAGCTGCCTTGGATATTCAGAAGATGGAGACACATTTTTATCTCTTCCATATCAACAAGATCCAAGGCCATCTGTTCTGGGTCTCAGATCGTTTACTTTTAAGATCATTAACAACTTCTATGTCTTAGGACAGAAAAGTCTAAGTTATCAAGTGCCCAGAATTCAACTGCCCTCATAGAACAGTTTGGCTGGGGGCCTGGGCTGTTTGAGCGCTGGGGTTCAGGGGAGCAGAGAGCCCAGCCAGAGAGGATGAGATTTTCTGACGTCGGAAAAGAGATAAGGCATTTGTAGGAAGAACGAGAAGTATTTCTCTGGCCAAGTTTGTCGTCAGCAGACAGGGTCATTCTGAGGAGCTTCTCTGTGATCCAAGCGGAGAGTTGCATCATGTGGCAAACGCAAATAATTACAAAGGGGCCCCGTGGGAAGGACACAACCCTCTGCCTGTTTTCCTAATCTCATGAAGGTCTCACCACAATTTCTGAAGAGTCCCAGGAAATGTGTTTCCTCAAACATAATGCGATTGATTTTCCCACACATCCTTCCAAGAGACGAGAGCTCGGAGCCTCATTGAACTTGAGTTAGAGAAAATGAACTGCTGTATTTCCTGCATTTGCATGTGATAGAGTAATATGCTCTACCCAGATGTCTACAGTACTGCATGCAATTATTGCCATGCTCTACGATCAGCCTGACAAAGTCCATGGTTGACGAGATGCCCGAATATTTTTTATTGTGGTAAAATATACAAAACACAAAATTTACCATTTTACGTGGACACCTCAGTGTCCTTCATTCTACTCACATTGTTGTGCACGCTCAAAATCAATTTTCTTAAGGAATTCACCGTGGTGTTAAAGAAGAAACTTCTAAGCGCCTTTTGATACACGTAGGGCAGCCAGTTAGAATTGGCCTCACTTCCAGCATTTTAGATAAAAAGGAAACACAATTTGGCCTTCAGAAAGCTCAACAAGACTTAACATTTATTTCAGTACGCACAGTAGTATTAGTAGCTCATATCTTGGATTCTCTTTACTTATTTTCTAGCATACAGAACAGATATAAGAAAAGGAAATTGTAAAAACAGCCCTAAAATAAACAACCTGATAACACTTCTGAAGCTGGATGGGAAGAGCTTATAAAAATCCATCTGACCGTGAAAGCCAGGGATCAAGTAATAATGCAAATATAAAGAAAGCCATTAACCTCTGCCTTCACCCATGGTGGGCGCTGGGGTGCCTGTCATTATACACCATAACGGCGGTGACTTTGAGTGAATGTGGGTGTGATTCGTCAAGCAAGCTGAGGCCTAGGAGATGCATCACAGGATTCCAAATGGAGTCTGTTTTGTTGGAGAAGATCGGTAAATACCGGTGTTAGTATCAATTAACAGAATTTCTGTGTCAGTCCCACCCTTTAAGATTTTTCTCTTCCCAGGATTCCAAGCTAGGAGAGTATGTGGCTTCTCACTGAGGTCTATATTCGTATTTATCCAAGCGTTCACATTCACTGCTTCCCTAATGAGGCAACAAATCCAGGCAGGCTCTGGATCTCAAGAGTTTTATTTCCATACCATTATCCTCATCAAAACACGTTTATGAAACACCCCGTGTAAACACCGCTGTGAAAGCCTTCATCCCCAGACAGAGGGAACTTAGAGACACAAGCCTCGTCCTCCAAGACAGCGGTTCCCAGCCTTTTTCTACTGTGTGCGCCTTCTAAGCCCATTTCTAGAAACGCTACCTCTTGTTTTCAAAACAGCTGTTTTTAAATGCTGACTCTTCTGTTCAGTGCCTATCCTGACGTTACGCTAGGAAAGAACATTTACCACACTAAAAGTACCAACCACAGGTTTAATTTTACAGTACGTGTAACAGCTAAACATTGTTACTGGTGATACCTCGTGCACCCCCGAGCCCAGCATGGACCCCAGGTCCACGTCCTACTACTTGGGAACTGACGCCCTAAGACTTCATCATCTATTCAGAGATGAGCAACAGGCGCAGGTCGCAGCTCTGACTCCGCGCTCTGGTTGTGTAGCAACTCAGAGAGCTCGCTCTTAGGCAGTGCCGCAAAATTCCCAATAGAAAATGAACGATCATTTACCGTAAAGACAGCTGGCGGATCAGCGGATCGATGTCCCCACCGCTCCCACCACACTCACACCTCCAATTAGAGGCTCAGAGCCACAGTGGGGCTCTTAATTTCACACCCGAAATCTCTAGATAATGTGGAATCTGGGTCGTGTAGACTATAGATAGGGACCTCAAGCACATGGAAGGGTGACGTTACAAAATGGAATCAATCTAAGCTTGACAACCCCAGAGGTGCTGGTGATCGATTGCTAGCTCATAGTTCACGCTAATCAAAGGACAGCCAGGCTGGCGTCTGCACGACCTGCCCGTGGGGCTCACCTCTGCAGGGCGTGCAGGGGGGCGTGGCCCTAACACCAACCAGGGACCGTCCATGGTGACACGAGAACCAGAGGACTCTTCCCTCCCAGACGGTAGGGAGTCGGTATGGCCTCCACCAGCACTGCAGCCCTTTCCAGTCAACCCGCCCGAACGCAGACCTGCGTGAGCTCCGCACAGTCCTTCAGCTCTTCTGAGCCTCACTTGTCGCCGGTAACGTGGGCACGATAACTTCTTAACCCACGGCCGTTTTGAGAACTTCACGGGGTGGCTTGTGCAGCGGCTAAAACGTGGAGGACACCATACTTGAGGGACACGGTTTGTCTCTCAAGCAGCAGTAAAGGACGCAGAGGTCACTGACGACCGGTCTTTACGTTTTAATTGGCCAAAAGAATGCTTTCACTATGTGGAAAACTAATAATGTGCAACTATGGGGACTGCTCTGAGCCCTCCTCCTTCTCTCTGGCAAAAATCAATAAAAATAAATCTTAAAAAAAAAAAAAAAGAATGCTTCCAGTATTTAAGTTAAAAATCTGGAAAACAAATAAGATGGATTTTTCAACCTTTTATTTTTATTTTTTTTTTAATTTCTGGCAAATGGATGGCCCTATTTCCCACAGGCAGTTCACGCACTGGTGCTATTAATAAAAATTAATAAAAAGGAGTCCCCTTTAGGAGGGAGCGTGTCGTCTTCAGGTCACCTCAGACCCAGCCTAGCCGGAAGTCCTCGTTCTCCATGCGTCAAGCTCCCGGGGGCACTTGGGTTTGGGACCCTTGCTGTAGTCGCAGGGAGCCTGGGTCTGCCCATCACGTCGCAAGAGAAGGGCATTCTTTGGCACAGCCAGAGCTAAGAAGCTGCTCACGCTACCGGGTGGTGTTTGTAGCTCCACGGCACAGGCAAAGCACATCCTTCCTCTCTTGCTGTCCCTCGCCTCCTCGTTTTAAGAAAGCCGTTCTGTGTGGGTTGACTTCAACCTGCGTACTTGATGAGGCCTAGGAGGTCACCGGTCGTGACTCCCTGGATGCACTTACTTCCCGTTCAGCCACTACCAGGCAGACATGTAAAACGTGTCAGCACGTGGCCCTGTGGGGAATGGGACGGTCCTACGTCTGTTCGGGCCCTAAACAAGTTCTGCATGACAGCCTTGGGGCAAAGACTCCAAATGGAGTCGCGGCCCCTGTGTCCCTGTCCTAGGGAGTGAGCTGTTGAGGGTGAAGTGTAAGAGCCACGACCGTCTCTTGGGGCCTGACAGGGACAGAGTAGCATGAGTAGATCAGGACACTTGCAGGTCCACCCTTAAAGATCGTCAGTATTCCACCATCTGGGAAAACGAGTGCTGGTGTTCGGGGTTCTCATGAAGGACGGTTTGGCAGAGACTGTTCAGCACCTGCACGCTGGAAGCACAGAACAGGGTGCAGCACACAGGGGGAGCTCGTATAATTAAAGAAAGGATCGCGATGGTGTTTTAGGACCAAACGAGGTCCTCTCCTTTAAGGACACCAGGTGATGCAAGACTAAGCAAAGCACCTTCTCGTTCTGTCCACGTCCTAACTAGAGGTTTGCCACAGAGCTCGAGAACCAGGCATTCTTCAGACGGTTACAGCTAGGCGCATACAACGCCGCCAGTGTCAGCCAATAAGCAGTCAAGTACAAGTCCCTGCCAGAGTCCACACGTGGTCTCTCAAGTACTTCCTGGTTTAGCTGCTGACGGCTGACTTGTTTAGCACCCTAGTGCGCAAAGAGCGATGATCCGGTTCCTTCTATGACCCCGTAATCCATTAACCAGAGTTCCCTAAAGCGCGTCCCACAGAACAGCGGTCTTCGGGATGCCAGCGTGTACCAATGGATCAACTCACGGTGGGGAACTGAGACTCTGTCCCCTCCTGGAGTCACATACACGTCAGCACATTAAAGGCAGCGAGAAGTGCTCTAGTACGGACTCCCGTGTAACTGCAGCTAAGGCTGGGTTGTCCACAGTTACGTAACCAGAGAACTCTGCTTTTGCGGCTGCCGGGTAACATTCTGCCAGACTCTCTATGGAACACCTTTTGAGAAATCACTCGGCTGACTATAATTTATCATCCAAACGAGTCCCTTTTACGTGAAAGGGTGGGCGTTATTAATTATTGTGCTGGAACTGCAGGTATGAAGTGGGCCTGTTCTAGAGGAACCAGGCCATGTGGGGACTCTAGAATCACGTTCTTCCCATCACTTCACCAAGTGACCCACCTTCCAGCTTAGCCCTGGCCAGGCCGTGGGGCCACGCCTCTGCTCGGGAAAACAAAAGAAGTTGAGACCCATGAACTTTAACCTTGATCCTGCTGATTGTGATCCTGACCTGACCGCACCCTTGTACCTCAAATCTTATTCTTTCCTGCCTCGCCCTGACCCCAAGCGGTGGCTATAGCTCCCCACTCACCCTTCCCGAACATCAAAACCCAGCCCCCGTCCTAGATCCCTGCCAGGCATCCTGAGACCACCCCCCTGAGTTCTCCGGGGCCTCCTCCCCTTGTCTGCTGGCTTCTGGGATACTCAGCTGTCTGCTGCTTTCCTGGCCTTTTCTTCGTCGCCAACATGAACTGCATCTGCCCACAAATCTCACCATCCTGTTAGCAACCAGGCTTTATTCTGTCATCGCTGAGGATGGCCTTAAACAATAGCCTACGGGTGAAGAAACAATTGAATATTTTGCCTGCAGGTACTCTTACTACGCCAAGACTTAATGTTAACTAAATGAACGGACTGCGAATAATGTCATTAAGCTGGGGAAGAGCTAACAAGTTTCTTCCCAAGTAACTACAGCTCCCTGAGAATATTTGTCTGACGCAAACACACCGCCCTCTCACGAATACGGGAAGACTATAAATTGCCCATATTCAGGCTGGACAGAGACTCACGTTGCCACAGAGGAGACTTCTCGGGAGCAGCAAATACTGCTGTTTCCTTCCCCAACTGCCCTGTCACCATTTGCCCTCTGCCCCCTCTCCTCTGAGTAGCTCAGGATTTCCAACAGCATCGTGAAACCTGGGCACAGGCAGGGGAGTTGAACCCTCGGGACCACTTCTTGCAACGGCCCTCGGTGGCTAACGTCCTATCAGAGCAGCTGAGGCCCAAGTGTGTCCCTTCAGATTGCAAACGGGCCATCAACGCTGATGTTTGTGACAGCAGGTAGCTGCTGCAAGAATAAATAAATAAATAGAAATAAACGTAAAATTTCTTGATCAAGCCCTTGTGCATTTTCAGCTGTTCCTGCTCAAATACAGAAAAGAACGTTCGCAGACTACTGGACTGTGTTCAGTGAGCAGGCCTGTGGCCTTGTTACCCAGCATGCTCAGCTTAGAGACCAGATCCAGGGGCTCCCACAAGGCAGTCGGCCCACAGTGAGTGAGACAATTTACTGACCCAAGTGTAGCAGATACGTTCATTATAGAAACTAATATTCGTCCTAAACATGACTTAATTTTGAGGCATAAAGCAGAGCCAACGCCTGTGACAACGACATTGCTAGATAGGTAGCAGGCGGACGACAAGGCTCCTGAGGGCCTTTCGGTGTGGCTGGTATTTCCGTGCTGGGGGAAGCAGACGGGAAACGCTGGTCACAGGATCTCCCGTGAGGCTCCGGCAAGGACTGGCAGGAGGAGGCCGTCTTCGGGAAGACGTCTGTGGGCCTCTGTGGATCTCCTTGGAGTGCGGTGTTCATTCTTGGATTGGCAGGTATAGTGGATCCTCGGGGGCCATAAGAAAGATCTCTAGGCCACAGTTTCTGAGTTTTCATAAGGCCCTCTAATGCCCTGTCCAGATTTAATACGCGTACTTGATCGTTCCTTGTAAAATATAATACCGGTATTCTTATTTTTGACATCTCAACTCTGTCTCTGTCTCTGTCTCTCTGTCTGTGCTGAGGCCATAAAAAATATGAAAAGGGGTGACAGCTACGAATGGTAAGGGGTCGCTCGTGGGTAATGTCTTGTATCTTCAGCTTTTTCATAACAACTACCTTCTAGAACTAGAATATCACCCTGCCCATGGTAGACAACTTCTAAAATGGCTTCCAATGACCTTTGCCTCCTGTGTCCATCTCCATCCTTTTAGAACTAGTAAACTGCTTTTAATGGATAGAGTACTCTCTGGCTCTTCTCACTTGCTCAGTTAAATCAGGCCACTATGTCACGAGCTGCCCCACAGAGAGGTCCGTGTGGCAAGACAAGGAGGGTGGCCTCTGGCCAGCAGCCAGAGAGGCAGTAAGGCCCTCAGCCCAGCAACCTGCAAGGAACAACGTCCTGCCAGCAACCGCAGGGGTGCATTTACAAGCAGATCTTTCCCCAGCCAGCCCCTGAAATGACTGCAGAAATGACTGGTCCATAGCTGATCACAATCCTGTGAGAGACCCTCAGCCACAGGGCCCAGCTAAGGCACCACGAGGCTCCCAACCCACAGAAACTGCAGAATCATATGCATTGTTCTCAGCTGCGAAGACCTAGGGCAGCTCGTTATGCAGCGGTAGCTAACTAATACAAGCACATGCTGCCTCTGTGGGAATGGTGCATGGAAGTAAAAGAAAGAGAGACTCAACTAGCAGGGGGGCAATATAAGAGGCTTCATCGCCTGCATTTGCCTATATTTCTGGCCTCTAAGAAGGAGAAAAAAAATAGAGCTAGCTCCTCCTACAGATGGTAGATAGGAAACCAAATAAACACTCGGCAGCGAATGTTTCAGCATAAGATAAAGTGAGTCTCTGAGGGCTGGGGATACATGTCATTGTAACCCCATCACCTAGCACAGTACCTGGGTCATAGAAAATCATCAAGAACGTTTGCTGGGTAAACAAAAGCGGTGAATGGCTCCCTGTTTGGGTCTGAGCAGCCCTGCCTAGAACCGTGAAAGGCACAGGTGTCAGGGGGCTCCTCCTGACACCTCTACCAACCTCCGTCCCTGCTGCTCTGCAGCCTGCCTTCCCTCTGAGTCCTAAGGGGACGTGGAGAAAAGCTTTCCTACTCCTTCCTCTCAGCGCATCTGTTTGTGGGCTGAAACAAACAAGAGACCAACAAACGGGAGGTGCAAGTATCCAGCTTTACCGAGCAGGTCAATGAGGAGCTAACCACCCTCGCTTTATCGCTATAGCAGGTGCTTCTCATGCAAAGCGTGCCTGTGGATAGGACCTCGCATAGCACCTCCAAATACTCGCTTCCAGATCATTAGCCACTTAATGGAGAGACTGAGAAGACGGAGAACCTTAAAACGGTCCTCGTTGTGAGGAGCTACTGCCCACTGACTATCAATCAGGAGGAAGACAGGGCATCCCTGAAATTAAAATGTTCCCTAATGGAAAGACAGCTTTCTATTTTTAGGAGAAAAAGGAAAGTAAAGCAAAACTCCAAACTTTTGGAAAACTTCGTTTACAGAATTCTGCTGGAAAACGGAAGAGCAGTGATATCTCTTTGACTGGCCCTGGTGAGATTCTGTGGACTGAAGTTAAAGAAAAGTAAAGCAAAACAAAGCATCTGACAGACAGAAAGACAACCGAGAAGTCGGGGATGTTCTGACAGATACTCACAGACTAAGATGGTTCCCCATAGTCCCCATACCTCCTGGTATTTACAACTCTTGTAACCAATCTCTTTTAAGTGTGAGTAGAACTTGAACTGACTTCTAATAGAAGATGGCGAAGCTGATGAAAGTCACTTCTGTGCTCACATCACATAAGGCTGCAGCTGCCGTCTTGTTAGCAGAGTCTCTCTCTCTCTCCCTCTCTCTCTCTCTCTCCCTCTCTCTCTCTCTCTCTCTTTCGTTCTCTATTTCTCCCTCCCCTTCTCCCTTCCCCTCTCCCTGGATTTGCTGAAGCAAGCTCCCAAGGCAGGGCAGCCAAACACCGGGGCACAGCCTCTGGTTAACAATCAGATTGGAACTGAGACCTTCGACCCAACCACACTCCATCAGCGTTAGAACTGTGCCAACAGCCTTGTGAGCTTGGAGTAGCTCCTTCTCCAGTCAAGCCTTCAGCTGAGACTCCAGCCCCGCCTGAAGCCTCATTGCAGCCTGTGAGACACCCTAAGCCAAGGACCCACGGAAGCTGCTCCCAGATTCCAGACTCGCAGAAACCGACAATAAGCGTGTAGTGTTCTCAGCTGCTAAGTCTGTGGAACAGGGTACAGATAACTAATACACACAGTCACAATTTCCATTCAACACAAAGTCATACAGAATTAGGAACAAGTACCTGTTCTGGGTTCTGTCACAAGAAAGGCCTCGTCTTTCAAGCAAACTGAGGTTCTCCTTTTCCACAAAAATGTGAATATACTGGAGTAGGTCTGGGGAAATGAAGAGAAGGTCCCCAGGACTTAAGGGGTTGAACTGTAAACGTCGATATGAAAGACAAGTAACATGTGTTGGGCACAGTGTCTGGCAATGACCTACCTCCACAAACATTACCACATTGAATGCTCGTAGCACTATTCTAAACAGTGACAGTGGTAGTGCTCAAAGAAGAAAGAGGAGGAGGACGAGGAACGGAGTAGTAGCTAACATTTATGGAATACTTAGTACGAGCACGTTAAAATATGATCATAGCTCATTTAAACCTCTCACCTTTGCAGTGAGGTAGGTTATCAGTACTATAATCATTTTACAGCAATAACACTAAGGCACAGAAAAGTTAGTGACGGTGCCCGAGGTTACACGACCAGTGAAAGACAGACCCTGACGGGCCGGGGAGTCAGGCTGCGCCCCCCCGTGTGTCATTCCGCGTACTTCCCGACGGCACTGAAGTCATCGCGGGGCTCACCCCCTGGAAGGTGGCTTTTTCCTAGAGCTTTCCTCTGGCCTTTACGCTGAGACGACTCACAGCAGGTGTAAGTGTAAACGCCACCACGGGTTCTTGCGAAGCGACGTGTCCTAGAGGCCACATGTAGTACCCTCATCCTCACCGGGCGTGAGGCAGAACAATGCAGAGATCACATCAAACCCACCCTACACCTGAAACCCGGCCCTGCCTGTCCAAGGCTCAACTCTTTCTGGAAAACACACAGAGACACACACGGCTCCCCCCTGGGACCCCACCTGCCTGGACTGTGTACCAGGGCCGAGTCCCAGAAATGTCACACAAATCACTGACACAGAGACAGAAATCGGAGCGTGAAACAAAAGAGCCAGTCCCAGGCAGCGGCCGCAGAGGCAGCTGGGGCGTTAGCTCCCCCCGCCTGGGCCCGCGTCCCTGCTGCACTCTCTAGCCTTGGCTGGCAGCCCCAGGGCCGCTTCCAGCTGGCATCGGCCTTCTGCAGACATTCTGGACCTTCCTCAAGGGCAGGCATTTGTGCTCATTTCGTGAAATGTGTTCTGGCTACGGTGCGTGTGCCAAGCACAGTGTTAGGTGATAGGGTTGCATCGACAGCTCCCTTTTTTCACCAAAACCCTTAGCAACACATGCTGCATCCTTGATGAACCAAGAAGGAGCGAACGGATGAAAAAGGGCAAGCAGAGACAATAGGACGCAAATTCAAACTACTAAGCTGATTCCTCCGGGACCAGAGGACGGGGCCTTGGATCAATTAACTTCGTGATCTTTGGGACAATTCTATGATGCATGTTTGGTTACTGTTCTCATCCTACAGATGAGGAGCTGAGTTCAAATAGTATCATTTACACAGCATCCTCTTGCTAAAGTAATGGGCAGGATTCAACTCCAGAGAGTTTGAGGCCATAGTCCGTGCATCTGATCATAAAAGATATTGCCTCACAGGATGGCAGCTGCATGAAGCGACCACTCAATAAACAGAAATTGGACAGAGGGGTGGATGGATATGTGATTGGATGGATGGATGGATGGAGGGAGGGAGGGAGGGAGGGAGGGATGGATGGAGGGATGGATGGATGGATGGATAATGGGTGGGTGGGTGGATGGATGGATGATGGCTAGATGGATGGATGGATGGTTAGGTGGATGGGCGGATGGATGGTGGGTGGATGGATGGATGGATGGATGGATGGATGATGAGTGGGTGGGTGGATGGATGGATGGATGGATGGATGGATGGATGGATGGATGGATAGATGGAGGGATGGATGGATGGATGGATGGATGGATGGATGGATGGATGGATAGATGGAGGGATGGGCAGATAAATGAATGGGCAGATGGATGAATGAACAGTTAGATTAATAGATTTACGATGTAGATCTACAACTGGAAACAGAGCAGCAGGTAAAATGTAGTATCTAGTTCCAGGTTAGTGAGAACAGCATGTGATAGTTTCCCTCTTCTTACAAATCAATACAGTTCTTCCAAAGCTGGGCTTGCGGCTTCTTTCATTAAATAGGCAGTAGGCGGGTGCACTCAAGAGGGTCATGAAACCCTGGTGAGGCAGATTTATGAATTACGTGGCAACGAGGTCTCAGACAACATGATTGCATAATTATATAACCACCAGTTATGTGTGTGGCTACGCTGGCTGAGAAAGAACAAAGGTAATCAAACCTCAGGCTCAGAGAAACATGTCCTTTTCCTAGACACCATACACTCTTGCATTTTCTATTAAAACTTGGCATCATGAACTCGAGAGTGAACAGGAGGCAAGTCTAGATGCTACAAGACCTCTTCAGGAATGAACAGTGTCTCTCAGCGTCCCGGAGGATGATATGGGCTTTGCAGCAAATGACAGCACACTAGCACTTAGAAAACTGGAACCACGGGGTAACAACACACTTCCTGGGACCTTAAGAACACAGGAGCCAATCAAGCATCTTAAAACCCAGCTCAACTCATGTTAGTCATCTGCTCAAGACCGCAATGGCTGCCATGTCAACTCAGAGGAAAACGAAGTCCCCTCAAGGGCTACAAGGCCCTTCTGCTCTGGCCCCAGGCAGCGCTCCTCCTCCACTCCACGCCAGACACGCTGGCCTCACTGCCCCCAGACACCGCCTCAGCTACTCTACCCCAGCGTTCCGATCCACTCACCCCCGTGTGCTTGCTCTTTCTGTAATGCTTGTCATCACGTAACGTATTATAAGAGTAAATGGCGGGGAAGCCGGGAGGGCTCAGTGGGTTAAGCGCTCACTTTGCAGCCCTGGGGACCGAGGATCGAATCCCGGCCCCGGCCCGTGTGAACCCATATGCTGAACTGGGAGCTCCCCCAGTTCAGTTCTCTCTCTGTCTCTGTCTATATCTATGTCTCTTTCTCTGTGTCAAAAAAATTAATAAAATAAATAAACTTAAAGAGTAAATTACTTGCAATATTTTTTAAAGATTTATTGTATTGTTTTTGACAAAGAGAGACAGAGAAAGGGGGAGGGCCCAGAGCAGTCTCCATAGTTGCACGTCATCAGTTTTCTACCTGGTTTTGTTCCACACAGGTGGGGGGGGCACAGGGCGGGAACTGGGTTGGGGGCCTCCCACATGGGAAGCTCACCCCAGTTCAGCATATGGGTCCACAAGGGCCGGGGCCAGGATTTGATCCTCAGTCCCCAGGGCTGCAAAGTGAGCACTTAACCCACTGAGCCATCCTGGCTTCCCCTGTAATATTTATTTAGTATTGCCTGTCTCTGTTCATTATTCAATAAATATTTGTTGAATAAGTGAATGCAGATATATTTTCGGTAAAAAAGAAGAAAATCACCTACTTCTCCATTTTTTTTTATTTTACTTTTTTATTGTTAGATTTATTGAGGTGACATGGATTGGTAGAAACTACATAGGTTCAGGTGTACAATTCTACATGACATCGTCTGTGTGTTGCATTGTGTGCTCACTACCCAGAGTCAGTTCTCCTTCCATCCCCATATATTTGATGATCCTCCACTCTTATAGAAGTTGTCCCCCAACTTCAAAAGAAAACATTGCACATAAAAACTCCAAACACACGGGGAGACATCTCAAGCTGAAATGAGTATTTAAAGATCTACAGGGGAAGCCGGGATGGCTCAGTGGATTGAGCACTCACTTTGCAGCGCCGGGGACTGAGGATCGAATCCCGGCCCCGGCCCGGGCGGAACTATATGCTGAACTGGGGTGTTCCCCCAGTTCAGTTCTCTCTCTGTCTCTGTCTCTGTCTCTGTCTCTCTCTCTCTCTCTCTGTCAAAAATAAATAAAATTAAAGAAAAGAAAAACAATTTAAAGATCTACAACTGGGGAAATTCTGCAGGCTAACTTTTTCCAATGTCAACAATCATCTGAGGAAGTAAGCCTCCCTCTTGCTAACGATGTATAATGTAGAAGATACTACGACTTTTGTGTCTTCTTTGGCTTTCTGCCCCCCAACATTAAAAAGAATCAGGGTTAAATTAATTGCCGGAGTCATGCCTGGAGACTCAATCCAGGTCAGGAACGGAAATTGTATTCATTCTCGCTCTTTCCGTTTGCTTTGATGAGGCCTCGAGCCCTTTCAACCCCTATGATTGACGTGCTACTTTGTTAAGAGCATGGCCTCAGCAAATGGGAGGAAACCAGCACTGAGAGGAAGTGAGGAATGTGTGAGGATGGGTGGAGACGGCGGGTGACCCCATTACCAGTGACAGCTGAGCTCTAATCACACAAGGCTCTTCAGGAGAAGAGTCTGCCCAGGCTGACGTAGGGGACAGTCAGGGGCCAACAGCAATAGTGCCGGTCAGGGGTCCAGACTACCACCCACAAGAAGAGGTGAGGGTGAGCTTGGGAGCCTCAGGGCACCAGGGTCTGCCCTCGCCTGCGGACAGCAACACCGTGGCCCCGAACAGCAGGGTTCCCATCAGTCCCTGGTCCCTGATGTGATCAAGAGCTCCCTCAGTTATGCTCCATGAGGACTCACCAATGTCACCAAAACAAAACGAACGCTAAGATTTGCAGTTTGGGTTGCAGGTTGCTGGGAATACTATTTTCTCATTCACTGAAGCCAACTAAGATCACAGGTAAAAGCCTGGCACACAGTGGGGTTTCGATCAATGCTACCTCTCTGTTTCCCGCTGGGACACACGTGGCGGAAACAACCCTTTGTTCCTACTGGGATCGCTGCGCCTGGCTTTGGAGAGGAAGGATCCCCTTTTCTCTTGGCGTTTACGGCGTCTCTGAGCTGTCTTCCTCATAAGTAGACCTGGCCGCCAGTGTGCACTTCAACCTCCGGGGTCTGCAAGCTCCTCTGGGCCTCGAGAGCAGGTCAGATGTGCTCATGTCAGTAGAGTTGGGATGAAAATGGAATGAAAACTGACAGGAGAAGCTATAGTGACATCAAAGTGTGTGCTAACACGCAACTTGCCCCCTACACACACACACACGTGTGACAAATGAAGGAAGAGGAGGTGACAAAATTTAAAAAAGCAAGAGTTTTTCGTGTTTGGTTGGTGGTTGGTTTTCTTTCTTGTTTTCGCTTTTGTTTGTTTGTTTGTTTGTTTGTTTGTTTTAGGGAATGCCAGGCTCCTCAGAAAGAGTGCCCAAGCTTCTGAAAAGAAGCCTTCTAGGCACATACTTGCACATTCTATAGACCCATCCATCCCGTTTTATTTCTGAGTGACTTCCTTGAAAGAGCTGGGAGCCCCTAGAAAGAGGCCAATCCGATTAAGTTAAAGCGGGGGTGTCCAACGTTGTGGCTTCCCTGGGCCACGTTGGAAGGAATTATCTTGGGCCACACATAAACTACACTAAGACTAACAATAGCTAATGGGCTAAAAAAAGAAAAAAGGTTGAAAAAAAAATCTCATAAAGTTTTGAGAAAGTGAATGAATTTTTGTTGGGCCACTTTCAAAACCATCCCGGGCTGCACGTGGCTCCGAGGCCGTGAGTCGGACAAGCTTGAGCTAAAGCATTGGTAACATGCACCTGACCCTCAGCGACACCTCAGGTAGAAATCCAGACTGTTGTTTCATTACAGGGAAAATGATGGGGACAACAGACAACAAGAAGTCTCTGTTAATTTTTAATAGCAACGCATTTGCTCTATTTGGGCAGTGATTTATTCATGCACTTCATAATAAATACATATGGTAGCCCAGAGACATTTCTATCTGCATCTCAGGGCAGGAACCTTCTATTTTATGGGGGTGGCTCGAGACAAAGAGCAGTAAACCTGAAGAGTCAAGGAGTTAGCCTGTGGGGCTGCAAATAATCTGTCAGTGACAGTAGCTACATAATCTGTTGCCATCTGTCCCTACTCCAACCCTTACCCAAGGGTACAGCCAGACCAGTCATCTCTGAACCCCAATATTAATAACATGGACATATTTTCTGCCTTATTTCTTTATCACTAAGTTTAAAAGGGGGAAATAAAACAAAAATATACTCTCTAGAAGGCTTCTTCCAACTCAGTGTGCCCTCACTCGACCCAAGCAGCCAAGCAGAATGGCTGTGGATTCTAAGAGATTGGAAGCTAAGCATTTCTTCTGACCCTGCTTCCACCTGAATTAAAGCGAGTAGTTGAAAACCGTCTCCCCTACCCCCACGTTGGACTCTCACTTGGCAACCTAGGCATAGCATCCTTTACGTAGCAACAGCAACCACTGATGTAAAAGACACCTCAAGAAGCATTGCTTAATGGAGTATCTCTGCTATGGAAACTAGATGACCATATTTGTGCTTACTGACTATCCTGGCAGCAGTCTCTGAAAAACAGCTAAGTCTAAGGGACAGAAACTCTGAGTTCCATCTACTAGGACAGGGGTCCCTAACCCCCAGGTCATGGACCAGGATGGGTCTGTGGCCTGTTAGGAACTGAGCTGCAGGGCAGAAAGTGAGTGGCCGGCAAGTGAGTGAAGCTTCATCTGTATTTACAGCCGCTCCTCATCACTCTCATTATCGCCTGAGCTCCACCTCCTCTCAGATCAGCAGGGCTTTAGATTCTCATAGGAGCACGAACCCTATTGTGAACAGCACATGCGAGGAACCTAAGTTGCGGGCTCCTTATGAGAATCTGACGCCTGGTGGTGTGAGGTGGGGCTGAGGCGGTGATGCTAGTGCTGGGAAGCAGCTGGAATACAGGTTCACATGAGCAGAGAGGGCTGACGGCACAGAGACCGTCATCAATCAATTGCTTGCAGACGCATAGCAAAACCTAAGCTCAGAGTTTTGCATTATGGTGAGTTATATCATTCTCTCATTATACAGTATATTACAATGTAATAATAACAAAGTGCACAATAAATGCACTTGAATCATCCTGAAACCATGTCCCTCCCCACCCCCGATTTGTGGAAAAACTGTCTTCCAAGAAATTGGCCCCTGGTGCCAAAATGTCAGGGACCACTGTTCTAGAACAAGCAAAAGAAAAAGAGCATTATCTTTCTACTTCCTTTGTAGGCATCTTACATTTAGGAAAGAACAGTTCCACAGAATTCTTTTTTTTTTAAGATTTATTTTATTGTTTGACAGAAGGAGAGAGAGAGAGAGACCGATGGAGCGCTGGCCCAGAGCAGTCTCCACAGTCGTATGTCATCAGTTGTGACACAGCTTCATTACACACAGGCGGACATGGGGCCGCGCAGGACAGAAACTGAACGGGGGTCTTCCGCACGGGAGGTGAGAACCTTCGCCACCATCCTGGGGGTCACCAGCTATACCACAGTTCAGCACATGGGTTTGCAAGGCCGGGGCTGGGATTCGATCCCCAGCTTTGCAGTTCCAAGGCAAGCGCTCAATGTGCTGAGCTATCCCAGCATCCCCAGTTCCACAGAATTCTTGAATTCTGGATTTTAAGTAGGTTTTGTTTTTATCTTAATCTGGTTAATTTTTTTTTTCTTGTTGTTTTGTTTTGTTTGAATTTGTTGTGATTTTGAATGTACTGGGGTTGGGGGTGTAATTAAAATCACTGTTTAAATCATTTTACTGCAACACAAAGTCATTTCATCTCTCAGTGTCGAATGTCCCCCCGTCCAAGAGATTACCCTCTATGTAAGGCTGAGTCCATATCAGCAGGAGGAAGAGCCACGGGTTTCCTCCAGAAAGGCCATCCAAGATTCATTTGGAATTTCTCCTGACTAATTATTCACCAGGTTGGTTGGAAAATAGTCCGTAAACGCTTGGAGTGTCAGGGAGATGAAACCGGGCACAAAACGCACGGCACCCCCAGAAGGACGTTGGCAAACGTGCGAAGGTCCTCCGTCTGGACCACTTCCCTGCTGCTAAGTAGCCTCCGGTTCCCGGGGCATCGTCTGAGAGGATACCTCGCTCCAAAAGCTTTCTGTGCAGAACCAGAACTAGCTGCGGACACATGAGCAGAAAAACACAGAACCGGGGGGTCAAAACGTGTCTTCCAGATGGGCGAGTCCGAACAGGTGTTCCAAGCTGGTTTTCACTCTTGGCAGAGTTGTGGCTAAGCACCAACGTACTCTTGGATATATCACAACACGTGCTCTTCACCATTATGAATGTTGGCTCCTATAATTACTAGTGGGAACTGGAATCCACGTCTAAGTCAACAGTGAAGGACGGGGAAGCCGGGATGGCTCAGCGGGTTAAGCGCTCGCTTTGAAGCCCCGGGGACTGAGGATCGAATCCCGGTCCCGGCCCAGGTGGACCCACATGCTGAGCTGGGCTGTGCCCCCAGTTCAGTTCTTGCTGGGGCCTATGAGGGAGGCTCCTGGCCCAGTTCCTGCCCTGCGCAGCCCTGTGCCCACCTGTGGAGTGAAACTAGATGGAAAACTAATGCTGTCAACTATGGAGACTGCTCTGGGCCCTCCCCCTTCTCTCTCTCTGTCTCTGTCTCTGTTTCTCTCTGTCAAAAATCAATAAAAATAAATCTTAAAAAAAAAAAAAACAGTGAAGGACAAAGACAGGCTGACACCGTGCCAGAGTTTTCTTGTCCACCATTCGCACGACAGTGATGTTACCCAGCGGCCCCGGGGGCTGTTCATGTCTGGGACGCCCTGGCTGAGGGTGGGGTACGTCTGTAAACCGCTGCGTAGTGGGGGTGGGAGGCGTGGTACATGTATAAAAGCCCGTTCCGATGTCCTGTTAGAGAATCTGGGCTTAGTTGGCCATATTTATACTAGACCAACGTTAAAATTAATATACCTGCACAGAACACCTAGCGCCTTTCAAGTGCTTATCACATGCTAAGAGCTAGTAGCAAGTTCACATGCACAGTCTTATTTCATTTTCACCCACCCATTCGAGGCAGGCTGAGTTCTCACCTTAAGGGACGTGGACATATTTTCTGACGTGATGTTAATACATGAAAGTTACGTTTTAAATGGCTAACAAAAACCTTCACCGTCCTGAGTTTGTTCCCAGTATTAATAATCTAAACATCTGGGGAGCAGTCTCTGCACCAAGAGATCTTGCACGGCCTGCACACCCGGCTCACGCTGTACCCGGGGCAAATGGGGGGTGGGAGGACCCCTCCTTCCTTAAGCCTTTGCTGCGTGTAGTCCTATCATGTGTGTCCTGAGTGCTATTTCATATCATCCGAATTATAAAAACCCTTACGGGGCTATTACCATTTACTCTCCGTCTTCACTGCTGAGGAAAACAGCAGCGTGGAGACAAGTAACTTGTCTTGGACCATCATTGCCCACACCCTAAGCAGCAGAAGCAGGATTTGAACCCAGCACCTGTGTGCTCCCAAAGCCACATTTGTTTCTACATCTTACTAGTGCGAGGCTCCCATGGCAGGATTTCGAAGAGAAACTAGGCCCTTTTTCTTCCTTTGAAGCTGAGAGAAGAGGAAACTACTTTCAGACGCATTCGCAACCGAGAGCTCCATCCATCCACTTTGCGATGCATGAATGCGATCTTTCGACTGGAGAAAGCGTGAAAAGTGCACACCCATGTGCAACAGCAATTGCAGGTAAGGAGTCGGGACTCTCTGGGTGCAGAAAAGCTGCATTCTTAGCACAACTGCAACTCGGTCTTTGTTCTCAAAGACTCAGCAAACGCGTGACGTACGGCAGATACTGTCTCATGTATGTACATTCACACACATGGAATCGCAGGAGCCCGGGCCTTGTTCACTTGCTTTCATGACAATCCCAGCGTGTCAAGTCAGAAATCTGTCTCTACAACAGACACGGGGAGACATTCCAAGCCAGGGACTTCTGTGAGGCTTGAAGGTCCCACAAATCTTCCTTTTCTTCCGCCTCATTCCCCACCAAGTGCATTCTGAGCAGACGACACTGCCCACCCCCCAGCTCCCTCTGGGCACCACGGGCCTGTGACCTTGGACACATGGAAGTGGCAGGAAGGACTTGACTAGAATCTCATTCATGTTCCCTCCCCCTCTGGGTGGTCAATGAGCTGGAAAATGAAGGACACAATGCAGGTTTATGAGACTCACAATTAGGTCACAGCTGACTCCCGCCATGTGGCAGCTGGGAGCAGGCGGGCAGCTCAGGCCATGCGATCGCTTTCCAGGGGCGACCGGCTTGAAAACATCCTGCCTTCCTCCTAACTCCTGCTCCCCAAAGCTCCGAGCAAGGAGCCCCGGGGCTGCCACGCTCCTCGTGCAGGTCGGAGCCTCCCGGACGGCGGGCCCTGCTTGGGGAGCAACCACGCGAAGGGACGCCGCAGGCAGGAGTGAGCGAGCGCGCATGGAGGGCCGTCTGTGGACGGCAGGGCCACGGAACCGTCTCCCGCTACGAGGCTCCGGACGGAACCAGAGCCGGTGGGTCCCCTGCAAGCCGTGTGGCCCAGCAGACGTCACCCAACCTCCGTGTGCCTCAGTTCTCTTTATAGGTGACGCTGACTGGACAGAGCCCACCTTGCAGGGCTGCTAAGAGGAACGGTGAGGGAACCCTCCTTGAGTGTGAGCTCGTCATCACGAGCGTCATCATTCTCAGCGTTACCAGCCAGATTTGGTCTCAGCACAATTATTTTTTCCTAAGAAGTATAAATAAATGTAAAATAAATCAATCAGTAAAACAAGACCTGGCTTCAAGGCATGGGTCTGCGGTGAAGTTCGGCACCCCGAGAGCTAGCTGGCAGGGCAGGGCACGGGGTGGTAGGAACAAGCGCACAGAGGAGATGCGACAGGAAAGACGTGTGTCGCTAAAGCAACAGCCAACGAAGAACAGGCTCGCGACTTTAGTGCTTCCGGAATATTGTCCCCATGTGATTTTGTTTCAAAACCAACCTGCGAAGTAAGCAGGTTAGAGGTAGTCCCACTGCACAGAAGGTGAGATTGAGGCTCTGCAAAGCCAGACGTCTCATCCAAAGCCAAACAGCCTCATCGGAAAGTCGAGAAATCCCCGGCAGCTCCAGAGTGTTCTCGGGTGGCATCTTAGGAAGGGCTTCTCCCTCCATCTCACCTCCCGGCCTCGTCTCAGACGTGGAGGGTTTACCCCTGTAGTCTCCCCGCAGCCCCCAACACTCAGCCCTCCTCTCAACCTAATCCAGACGTCTGCCTGCCTTAGCTTCCGAAATCCTATTGTCTCACAAATCTCCTGCCTAATCCTGCTTTTGTCTGTCAATGCCATTTGTTTAAGGAGGGAGAGGGGAAAGAAATGTCTTTCCCAGAAGAGATGAAGCCTCCACTGTATTTAGCTGGAGGCTTGACTCCAGGATTCAGGGAAGAGGCTTGGAAATCATAATCCCAGAAAGGCAAAGGCCCTCAAGAAAGTGGTTACGTCCACAGACAGACAAGAGAGAATATCCTGTGTGTGGTGTGTGCGTGTGTGTGTGTGTGTCTAGGTTGCACAAAATACTTTCTCATCGCTTTCTCCAAATTGCACATGCACAGGGCACACTCCCATTAGCCAGTCGGTCTGTCCCCATCACAGAATTTGGGGAAAGGTGAAAGGCCCACGCTAAGCACTTTGGCAAGGAAGACAGTCCCGGGTTTCGTTTCGGGAATGTCTGTCTCTCAGGGGCACCGGGGAGGTGGGCAGCCTGGCAGCTAAGAGCTTCGGGTCCGTACACCAGATTGCCTGGGTGGGCGAGTCCCTTATTTTCTCATTCATGGTTGCCAATGGCATCCACAAAGCTTGAGTCATCAGAGTCCCTGGAGAGACGTCTTCGGCCCGTGCACACATCGGTGCCCACTGATGTTGGATGGGCACCCACACCAGACCCCAACACCTAAGCCCTCCCTCTCCGCGGCCACCATTGACTCTCGGCTCCTGTGCGCAAATAACGGGTCTCCCGTCACCCCGTTGGAAGGAGCTGGGTCTCCTAAGAGAAGGAAGCGTACAAGCTTTGTTTCCAATCGAGGGACATGCTGGCTCCCTCCTTTCTTCCTCTCCCTTGGTCACTCTTCCATCCTCTCCCTACCCCATCCCTGCCTCTCCTCGTCTCCCCTCCTCCTCTCTTTCTCTCCTTGTCTTCATCATCTCTCATCTTTCTTTCTTCTCTTGTCCTTGTTCCCCTCCCTTCCTCCATTGGCGTGACAGTGCTCCTCAACTCCTGACTTTCCTCCTACTCCCCACGCCCCTTGTCCCTCCGGTTGGTGGGTAATGCCAGTGTGGCCTTTTGCAACCACACCAACACAACACAAAAATCTACAGTCACAATTCTTCTCACTCTTTTTAATTGTTATTGTGAAATCAGTTCTCTGAGTTAATTGCCTGTGACTAAGATGTGACAAGTACACCCAAATGCAAGTTGCTGGAGGAGTCTGTAGAATGTCGAGTAGAGGGAATTGGTTGTTCCTTTCTCCTTAAAGATATGCCTCACCCTATGTCACCCTGTGAATTGTGTCCCTCCAAAATTCCCATGTTGAAGCCCGAGCCCCCAGTACCTCAGATGTCACTGGATTTGGGCACAGGGCCTTTAAAGAGGTGAGAAAGACACAATGAGGCCATGAGGGTTGGCTGTCATCCACTGTGACTGGTGTCCTTGTAAGAAAAGGAAATCTGGACGCACCAAGAGACACTGGAAGTGGGCATAGACGAGCGGCCATGTGAGGATACAGCGAGAAGGCTGCCGTCCGCAGGCCAAGAACAGAAGCCTCACGGACACCCAGCCGCTGACATCCTGGTTGTGGCCTCCCGGCCGCCAGACCTGTGAGGAAATGCACTTCTATGGTGTAAGCCACCCCGTCTGGGCTATTCTGTGTGACAGCCCTTGCAGATTAACACACCCTGTGAAGTAAGTAGAGTATTTGTAGAAGTAGAGGTATTTTACCTGTATTCTCTTACATTTTTCAATTTGGACAAGAACTACCCTGTGTCTGTTATTATTCTTTAAATTTAAGGATAAATCTTTTATAAGGTAAAAAAGACACAAAAAACCACCAAGATAAGTAGCCCCTTGGCATTGAGGTTCTTGCACTAACATGGCCCAGAGATGCAGCTATAGTCCCAAGGCAATTAGTGTTCTGAACACCCAGGAAGCCAGGCCTGGCCTGCCCAAGATTGGCATGATGCAAAGACATTTGTGCGTCAGAAGAAACTCTTCAGAGTGGAATTGGAACTGATTAATCACGCTCTAAATACGAGGGCTGTCCAGAAACTATTCAACCGCGTAACCATTCTCATTATATTGACACTGGTTGGGTTTTTTTCTGGCCAACTCTTGTATATAAACCAAATTCCCCCTGTTGTGGGGGAGGAAATCATTTGAAAGCCAAACAAAAAAGTTTTTGAGCTTTAATAAGAAAATTAAGTTTACATTGCAGGTCTGGAGCCAGACAATACTGCATACATTCCGGTGAGCCAGACCGCGGAAGTGACTGGAAGAGAAGGATTTTCAAAACTCAACACATGGGGACCTACAGACTTGAGTTTGCTCTTCAGCACCCAAAGAAACTAGACCGCCTATAGATTCTTGTGTGTCCTAGCTAAACCGTAAACTCCTTTGGGAGCCCCTTTACACGTAATCCTGAGGTCTGCATACGCATATCCTTCTGTTCAGTGGTCAGTCAATGAAAGAAGCTGAATGATCCACGAATAACTCTTTCCCTGACCATCATCAAAGCCCCACCCGCGTGTACGAGCCCACTTATGCCCCCAGAAACCACGGCTGCAGGTGGTCACAGCCCCTGACATCACCCTCTACTAGACAGGCTCAGAAATGCTGACGACACACACACAGAGTTTGTGTGGTGTCAACTGTCTCTCATAAACTAGGAGGAAACGGGAAAGAACAAATATTGGGGCCCTTGCCCGTGACCCTACACGTTCTTTGTTCCTTAAGCCCAGACAAGAGCAGGCTGCCTCCCACGTGCCAGGAGGGCTGAGGGCCCGGGCACGAACCTGGCAGATCCTCTCCGATACACGGGTCCCGCTGTGCTCCGGGATCAGCCATGGTCTCTAGACGGACCTCCTACCGCAGCACACCCCGCGAAGGCGGAGCCTGCGTGGGCAGAGCGGACACCTGGTCAAGGCTACGAGTCAGCCCCCCGTGAGCAGCTCACAGACCCCCTGCAGGAGGCGAGGCGTCTCACGGCAGCATCACGCCCTTGACAACGAGTGCGCGAGCCATTCCAGGCCTGCACAGCATTCGCTGTCCACCGCGCAGCTGAGACTTGAAGGAACAGGGCCGGGGGTGGGTGAGGTGGAGAAGACGTTCACCCAGGAATCCCAAGGAAGCCTCGTGCATCGCTTCAGCCATTTTTTTATTTATTTTGGCAACATTCGAACATTCACAGAAGTAGTAAGAATCACCACAGGTCTATGTCCCAGCTTTAACCATTATTCCCACTGGGCTTCCTCCAGCCCTGTCTGTCCCTTATTCTGTCGTTTATTTAGGAAAATAGCAAACACAATAAAATTTGGTCTTTCGGTTGTTCTTCCAAATGGGTCTGCGAATACAGTCACCCCTAATGAGGGCACAAAGAGATGTGAGGGTACAAACAGCTCTACCTTGGAGTTTCCTCCCGGGGCCGCCTGCCCACGCGGCACTGTGAGTGAATAGCCTCTGAAGTCGGGGGTTCTTAGGTTGTGACTATGCAGCCCCAGGTTTTGGTGTGAATAGCAAATGATTTCTTGAATGTGAAGCACGTTTTTATATTTCTTCCTTTTGCCAGTGTGCCAAGAATTTTAATGCAGTGAAGAGAAAGAAGAGGAAGGGGAAAGGGAAACAAAAAGGAAAAGAAAGGAGAAGAAAACAAGATGAGGAAGCAAGGAGGGCTCAGCAGGTTGAGCGCTTGTCTTGCAGCCCTGGGGTCCAAGGGTCGAATCCCGGTCCCGGCCCATGTGGACCCATGTGCTGAACTGGGGTGTGCTTCCCATGCAGGACGCCCCCAGCCATTTTCTGTCCTGCATGCCCCACGTCCACCTGTGCGGTGAAACTATGTAGAAAACGGATGACTTACAACTATGGAGACTGCTCTGGGCCCTCCCCCTTCTCTCTGTCTCTCTCTGTCTCTCTCTCTGTCAAAAACAATAAAAAAAATTTTTTTAAAAGAAAAAGAAAAATAGACAAAAGAAAAGGAGAAAAGAAACAAAAAAAGAAAGAAAGAAGGTGGTTCAGGGCTCTCTGAACCTCTAAAATTTCCGGTACCCGAAGAAATATTCAATATGAAGTAAACTCAATAAAATGCTACTTACAATAGCAACAATTTGTTGAGCGTTTACTATGCGCCGAGCCCATGAGAAGAAAGCTCCTTGAATACGGAGGACATTTATCTCAGTCCACTCCACGTGCCTTACACACAGGAAATGCCCCATCAACGTGTGTGTCTGTTGGACTGATTGGACAATATTTCAAAAGGCCAATAGCCGGGGGCACACACGGAAAAGCAGAGAGGGGTGGGGATCAGTGTGGACAGTCCAGAGGTCAACCTCGGCTTTGGGGGACAGGGGCAGCTGGTTCTGCAGAGCTGCTCGCTTTTGTGTCCTGCAGCTGGCTCACTGCCTTCTTCAGTCACTTTGCAGTTTCCGTACCTTGACCAGGAGCACCCAGCAACTACCTCTTCCTGGTGTGGTTCCCCTAACCCAATGCGTGGACCTCAAGTTCTTCTACTTGCGTTCTAACAGGGTGCAGACATCGGCTGGCCTAGGGCTCCGTTCGGGGACCCTGAGACCTGGCACTGTGGAGGGCTGGCCCAGAGTGAAGCGAAGGCGGGAAGGACAAAGGGTGAGGTAGGGAGGTGTTCATGCATCGTAGATGGCGGAGTCCACTCCCAAGTGGTGTGCTGGCGCGACTCATTTTCCACACCATTCCGTCTCTTCTGCACTAATTCACAGTCATTATCGTCTCCCGACAAGCACCTCATGCTTCATTTACTGACGTTAATTAATTCCCCACCCCCTGCTTTTTATCTTATTTTAAAGAGTGAGGGGGTACAGATCCCGTGCTTCAAGGGAAAGAATAGAGGCTGAATGGTGATCAGCAGCTGGCTTTCTCGAGTGCAGATGAGGAAAGAGAAGCGCACAGCCGTTCATCGGCGAGCTCGCTGGACCATAGCTGTGGCTACACGTTCACTTCCTGTCACCACCTTCAACCCCCACCCGACACAAAGAGCTGAGATGGGCGGGAACGACCAACCTTGGACACATTGCCCCTTGCTAACGGAAGACACCCAGTCATGACACAGAGGGAAGTAACAGATACATGAACTGAGCGGATTAACCGATAAGTGTCCAGGAAAGTACAACGTGTGTATCTGGCTGGGCCACTGCAATCTGCAGCTTCACTGCGTCAGCTGAAAGCCCTGACGGGGCACCGATCTCAGTGTCCTGCCCGCCTCTCCAATGGGTGGGAGAGGCGAGTGAAACTGAAACACCTCCGTGTTCCCGTTGGAAACACTCTTCTGGGCATGTGTGTGCGCTTCCCCTGTCACTCACTCCATAACTGAGTTACATAATTCTCCAACCGTATTATTTATTATTATCTCTTATTGAGCTCTGTGGCACGAGTGTATTATTCAGCAGTTATATTAACACTCTGTATCCTGGCATTCTACCCAAATTAATCATTCTGCCGAGGGAAGCCACACAGAAATGGATGTTCATGGTGGCTCTTGGGAGGAGGTAGGGGAGGGGCTGTTGAAGAACATGCCTTCGTTCATATTAAAGAACGACTTGGACTGTCCCCAAAGGAGGCCTGCACTGGAAATTCCACCTGGCCGTCTAGTTAACACAAGTCATGCGCCAACGCTGCTATGATGTAGTTCATAGCCTCCACAAGCCGTACTTCTCTGGACCTTCACTTTCCCATTCGCAAAATGAAACTGTTGGATGGGTTGGACTCTGGGGTCCCTTTTCAAAGCTCTAGCGCTCTCTCCCTAAGTTTAGCCAGTGAGTTCCACGTGCTCCTCTCTCACCAGGATTTAGTCAAGGCCAGAGAACACAGAACATTCTGAGTTCTCATTCCACCCGAATTTTCTCCACACACTGCAAAAGGGACAAAACAAAACTTTGGTGTCTCTTAAACGCAGAGCATGGATCAGAACCCCACACTGTGTGAATTAAAACACCTTGGTGGAATTGTTTTAAATATATAAACAAAAGCTACATTTTTGGAAAACAGTTTCAATAGCAAAGATTATTACTTGGTTTGTTGGATTCGCTCTCAGAATCACCAGTGACTTGCAGTTGGCAGAAACCTCCAGTTCATCCTTTCCATACCTGCTTAGTCTCTATGCTGAAGGCAGTAAGAAAACCTCCGCTGGGACAGGGAACCAACTACTAGAAACATGAAATACAGAGGAATTTAAGAGAGTCACTAATTCACTCCCAACTCGCTAAACAGCAGGTGAACTGAAAACGTAACTTTCCTGTTAAAGGTTTAGACAGAGTCACAGAGAACAGGTTTAAGATACATTCCATTTATTCTGCCTATGCCAAAGCTTAGACATGGTCACATTTACGATTACTAGTTCACTGTGTCTTTTATTGAGTCCACTCTTCCTAGGAGGATTGGAAAAGTACTTTGTAACAGGGATTGGAAAACAAGAATTACCACATTAAGAGCCAAAAAATAGGGGAAGCCAGGATGGCTCAGTGGGTTAGGTGCTCACTTTGCAGCCCCAGGGATTGAGGATCGAATCCCGGCCCCGGCCCGTGTGGACTCATATGCTGAACTGGGGAGTGCCCTGTGGAATGAAACTATGTGGAAAAACCAATGATGTACAACTATGGAGACTGTTCTGGGCCCTCCCCCTTCTCTCTGTCTCTGTCTCTATATCTCTCTCTCTCTCTGTCAAAAACAATAAATAAATCTTTTTTAAAAAAAGAGCCAAAAAATAGGAGAAGCCAGGATAGCTCCGCTGGTTGAGCACTTGCCTTGCAACTGCAAGGTCCAGGGATTGAATCTTTGCCCGGCCTGTGAACTGCGTTGCAACTGGGAGCCAATGGGATGGCTCAGTGGTGAAGGTTCTCACCTCCCATGTGGGGTTCAGTTCCTGTCCTGTGTGGCCCCCCATCCACCCGTGTGGAATGAGACCAGGTCACCACTAATGATGTACAACTATGGAGATGGCTCTGAGCCCTCCCCACTTCTCTCTGTCTCTCCCTGTATCATCTTCTCTCGAACAATAAAATAAATCTTAAGGAAAATAAATTAAAAAATAAACTTATGGGGAAATGAGAAGGGGTCTAAGAGGCTGGGGTGGAGGCATGTAGATGGGAAGTAGAGCTCTGCAAAGAGGAACAAAGACCCCAAATGACCTCCAAGGTGGAGACGAAGGTGACGTCTTCATCAGAGTAACAGTCTAGATCGACTAATAACCAATGCAAAGCATGAGGAATGACATTAAAAGGAATTAAGGGGCAATGCTAATTATGAAGCCTGTCATTCTAATATTTGTCTCTTTAAACAGTTAAGAAACTTTATTCAAATTATCTCAAGGTTATTTACAGGAACAAGTCTATAAGGTCAATATGTTTGTAGTCATACTGTCTACTCTTATTTGTCAAAATAGAACAAGTCTAAAAGCACGACCAATAAAATCAGTGAGGTCTAAAGTCCTTGTTGAAGCACACGGCCAAATACGGAGGAACATGACAGAGTCTTGAATCCATCCATCAGCCAACCCATTGACAGGTATTTATTGAAGGCTCACAGTATCCCCACTACTGTTGTGACCTAATTGCAATTTCAGAAACTTGGGAGAGAGGGGAAGGGGTAGCCCCATCTATTTCACGGTGTCTTGTTGTGTTCTCAGACAAAATGTGTGATCTAGTTGGACAATATTTATCAAGCCTCTGGGTACACAGGAGAGCCAAGAATTATCCGGGTTCGCTCTGCCTCAATCGGACAGATCGGGGACACGGTAGGCAAGTATCCAAATACGATTGAGACTCGGTGTATACGAAACCGGGAATCACCTTGTTTTCCTGATCTACGAAATATAAACACCACCAATTGACAAGAGTATAGCAGCTATGTGAACTTCGGAATTTGGAGGGAAAAACAGTCCACCAATCTAGACACATCCAAAGTTCTGCATTTGTGGGAGATGAAATCAGTCAGCTCTTTGATCAAAACTAAATTTTTTACCAAGATTTTACAGTAAGGGTTTCTCTGTTGGGTTGAATCCTTTACATGGATAGCATATCTCACTTGTGATTCGGGCTCTAGGGGTAAAAAAGAGTGGAAGAGATACCTGAAAAAGTAAAGGAAACAAATGCGTTCTAAAAGAACGCTGTAATATAAAAGTAAGAGTCTTGATTAAGGAGCAAAATGAGCAAATGCCAGACGTCTCCGAGGCATGAGGAAGACATCTCCTTTCTGTTGGTAGAAGCATGAACTGAGCGCTCCTCTAATACAACTTTCCTCCATACAAAGGTCCCCTGTGTTATTTTTTCTATGAAGACAGAACATTATTTTCGCTGTGAATCTCTACATTCTCTCCCTCAGATTGCCCTTCCTGCAGCTGCTTTCCACAATCTTTACCTTAGAACTGACCACTCAGATTCATCCGTGATACTTCTTGGCCCGATCTCTTCTTTGTGGGGGGGGTGTGCCTGTGTGCACATACACATATTTTAACAAATAGCCCTCTTAGTCTTTGGGAATCTCTCTTTCCACACCCTCGTGAAACCTGTTTGTGTATACCATCTGCCTTCTATCCTAGTTCAGACCTGACCATTTCACTTCAGTACTTGCCTTAAGAAGGTAAAAAATATAAAAATTGAGAGTACAGCTTTAACTAAGCTGTAAGCTTCTTACTACAGGCAACCCGGCGTGAAAAAGAGAAAGTGTGAAGAATACATATTATTTCTCTTATCTGTGCAATTCAAGACACATGACTGTCATCCATTTTGATGGTCAAAAACCCTGAGACTTTCCCTGGGCTCTTCCAAGGCGGTGGGTTTCCATGACAACAGGTGAACCAACCGCAAAAGACCTTACTGCCACATGTCAACCCTCGCCAGAATCAATAGAAGTTGACCGTCCACTAGGTCTTTCCTGCCTCCTGACCAGGAAATGGTTCTTTCGTGAAAGCTAACATTTTAGTAGGTGGGATAACGGAAGTCTGAAACACAAAAACACAAGAAACCGTTCTATCATATTCACTATGATCTGAAACGGTTGAGAGTCAGCGTCCTAAGACTGGCCACCCATATTGTACGTCAATTAAGATTCATTTTCCCCAGGTTTTCCCCACACAGAGATTATTACTCATTAGCAAAACGTTGATGACTGTAGGGTATCTTCCCAGGCCTGTCTCCGTCCCATCTGTGAACCCTGAGCTCTGGTGGAAAATCATTTTATGTGATTCTGTTAACCCCACACTCACGCCATGCAGGCCTGCTGAATGTTTCTCCTCTTCTGGGTGAGAACTTTCTGCCTCTACCACCCGCTGCTGGGGGAGGGAAAAGCAGATTGGCAATGTTTCCAGCGACTCCGGTCCCTTCCCGCCCACTGAAACAGCACAAAGAGAGGAGACAAGGGAACGATGGGACGCGAGCCGGTGGGGGTGTGAGCAAGAGGACAGAGAACAGTATGAAGAAAAGAGGAAGAAAAACGAGCTGGCCTAGGAAGGGAGATGAAGGGGAAGAAGATCTAGCCACACGCAACTGGGCCCGTGTCGCCTTCGCTTCCTCTGTGAAAGGAGAAATCATATAAGAAAGAAAAAGGCAAAGCCATACACGATCTAAAGAAGAGAGAGAGGAACAGGCAGGTAAATAATACTAAACACCTAAAATATAGACCCTGAAGTGACTTACGAGGTAGGGCCAAAAAATACTGACATTATCTTTGCTGTGTGAGGAATTGTACACTCGGAATTGGTTCCTCCGGGTCAAATAAATGGTCAACCAAAGTTCTTATCCAGAAGTTTGGGGAAGGCTGCACCAGAATCTGTGGAAGAAACCTCCTGAGTTGTGGCGAATAGGTAACTGGTCCTTCCATGGTGACAACGCACCTGCGCTCACCGTGCTGAGTGTTCAGCCATTTCTAACCAAACGCAACATGACCCTCCCTTGTCACCCAACCTGGCACCCAAGAAACTTTATTTTTTGTTTCCCCGGATGAGGAAAGTCCTCCAAGGGGAACGTTTCGCTGATGTGAAAGAGGTGAATCAAAAAATAGCAGAAGCATTAAAAGGCAGCAAAATCAACAAACTCCAAAACTTTTTGAGCCATGGAAAAGCATCTCCATGTATTGCATCACAACAGGGGGACTTTGAAGGTGACTGAGGTTTAAACATCTAATAATAAACACAATGCTTTATAAATAAGTCCTGGGTTTTTTCGGGGGTCCCCCCCATATACCTAGATCTCAGGACACTTCATTTACACAGAGTGGAAAAAAAAAATGGTCCGTATATAGCAAATTCTTTACTAGCCACTCAGGTCAACTCCGAGAATAACTTTTCTCCTTTATCGTTCCTAATCTCTTTCTTAAAATGAGTTCCCAATACCTGCGGTATCAGAATCACTTATTTTTGTTAGACATTTCCAGATGCACCAGGATTAAAACTCTCTGGGACCGCAACTTGGGAACTGAATGTTTAAAAAGTACCACGTGGGGAAGCCAGGATGGCTCAGTGGGTTAAGCACTCACTTTGCAGCCCCGGGGACCAAGGATC